>JAOVVI020006290.1:1754-15760 GCA_028571085.2 Nepenthes alata | reverse complement strand
ATTTTATAGAAGGTATTAAGAAATTACCGAATCCCAAAATTTAAACCATTACGTGAAGGGCCAAGAACTGTTATATATATTCATACACCCACTCACGCAAATGCCTATTTTAGGCTCGTTGATTAAGCATATGCTCAGGGCATATCATGTGTTTTGATAAATAATTGTAAGAAACTGAAAATTTCATAAATTGAACTCATAACTACTTAATCAACAAATCTCCAATTATGATCTTATATACTCTACCATATTGCTTCATGTTGATGAAAATATCAGCTAGTATTTATAATATCAATCAATATGTTTTAAGTTTTGGGGCCTCCTATACAGATATTTCCCAGCACCGTAAAAAAAGCATGATATTTTGTCATATTAGTAATATATTATGATATTAACCGATACAATTTTGTTGGTTTAGGAATTTCAGAAATTTTTTTTCGAGCTACATAATCTAATATATCTAATACCAATATGATCACGATCGATACTAGGATCAATATTTTCCTCCATGCCTCACACAAATGTCTCTTTTGGGTTTAAAACATGGATTAAGCACCAGCTCATGGCATATCATGTGCTAATAAATAATTATAAGAAAACAGAAGTTTCAGAAATTGATCTCATGGCCAATTAATCAACAAGTTTCTAATCCTTAAACCAACAAACTCCAAAAGTTAAGCTAACATCCCCTAACGCAAATCTCCTTTTGGGGTTTAAAGCAAGGATTCAACACAACCTCATAAGATATCATGTTTTAAAAAATAATTATAAGAAAACAAAAATTTCAGTAATTCACATCACTGACACCTAATTAAAAAGAGAAATATCTCTAATTCAATGTTAAGAAACCGATAGATCCAAAATTTTGAACAGTTAGCTGAAAAACCCAGATTATTTTAATGCTTTAACAAATAGCAAGCTCATACATCAACAAAAAGACATCAAGGAAGATTTTGCTTCACTGAAAGATCAACTTATCAACAGTTCGAGTGAAGAAAGTACCTTACTGGGTTGATCCATGCCGAAAACTTGCGAAACGAAAGAAGACTCTGCAGATTATTTTCAGTTGAAAATTGGTAAAATTAATTAGAGATAGGAAGCTAAATTAGTCTTAATAGGTTAAACTACAGAAAGTAAAAAATAAAGAAGAATGTCTAAACAGAAATGAGGTGGTGCACATACACATGAATACATGAAATGTAATATCGGCCTATATATATCAATATTGGGCTCACCTGATATAGGTATTTCTTGTTACCATGGGAAAATTATAATATACTATCGTATCAATAATTTATCAACCGATATTTTAAATTTTGGTTGACAAATTGGTTATTTGGCCAATATTTGCCTATCAGTTTAATATTCATATAAAAAATTTTGCTTCCAGTATACCTGATATTGGTACAAATTATCTCACATGTCTAATACTAATATAGCCACTACCAATATTGATGCAAATATTTTCATACATGCATGAATTACTATCCAAATTGACAGCCATGCTGTGATCAGTCTCATTCACTGGGTATCTTCAACATTCTGAACTAAAAACTCCTATAGTAGTCAGGTCATTGTACTACCTAATGAAGATTTTACCTAGACATACTATCATGTTAAAGTGGAATTAAATATTATCCAAAATAAATTAGTACCAAGCCCTCCGGACACCAATATTTTCCGATATCGTGAAAAAATTATGATATTTTACCATAGCGGCCAATATTTTCCACTACTTTTTTCTGTTCTGCATTTCAAACAGCCAAACCACTTAGGATTTTTACTTTCTTTGAATGTAACACACTTAGGTTAGACTGAAACCTTAATCTCACAACTTCAACTTGTATGCTATAATTCTATTTCCTCGGTGATGTTTGTTACCTATTGTATTACTTTTGCCGTTTTGTCACCTACTAACTAGTGTATTATTTCTTATTAAACTGTTGATCCATTGAATAATAATAACAAAATCCCTTCAAGTAAATTTTGATTAAGTATCAAATTTTATACTGAATCAAATTTTAGTATAAACTCAATTTTTGTATGGCAAGGGAAAAAAGTGTTCGGCATATCTTATATAAATATATATCACTCATAGATGAAATATCAATATCGATCATGGCCGTATTGATATCAGATATATCGAATAATATTAATCGATATCAGATATATTGAAAGATAAAAATTTATGAAAATCTTAAACTAAAATGATTGTATCTGCCAATATATTGATCAAAATACCGACTATATTGCCATTAAAGTTGCATGATATTGTCCCATTATTAAAATATATTTGTATCAAGGGCCCCAATTCCCATACATATCAGCCAATATTTACGTCAATGGGATTTCCTGATACCGCCACGAGTAATAAATGACAACTATATTGATATTTTAACCCATACACACACTAGGGACAGATTCTTCAAAGCTCCGAATAAACAGCAGTCGGAAATATACCTGCAAGGCACCAGCAAAAGAAGCAGCAAGAAGTAGTGGAGCAACATAGCCAGTTGTATAGGTCAGTAGTAAGCTACTTCCAATAATAGGGTCCTGTCGTAAGTTTCTATTATTAGAAAAAAGGAAACACAGGATAAGAGAAACACAACGATTAACAGAGATATATACAAGTTCTTAGAATGGACCAGCTATCCTTAATGGATAATAATGTTGGCAATTAAACAACATGTTTAAAAAGTAAGCGTTGCAAGAATGCTAAGATGGATGAATGGAATCATACTAAAATATAAAATAAGTAATAATGATATTAGTAAATAATTAAAATGAGATAATGATATCTAAGGTGATTTAAATACTTAAAACATAGACCAAATGAAACATTTGTAAAGAAATATGAGTTAATAGTGGCTAGATGAAATAAATAAAGAAATAAAACTGAAAATTTTGGAAGGAAATGATAAATCTACGAATACTTCTACTCTTAGAAGATATAGCACTAAATCGAATAAAATGACAAAAGTGGATTCACAAATCTGACCCATTTGGTGCGATATAAGGCTGGGATACAAATTTACGATTTCATATACCTTAGTTGTAGCTACATAACCGAGCAGAGTGGCCAGCACAGGAGTGCTACAAGGTGAGGCAGCCAATGCAAATGTAAGCCCAGCTAAATATGCTTGCACACCTGACATTGCAGAATTTTTTAAGGAGTTCATTCAACCATTGGCATGGCCAGCTCCAGCTTACATAGTGTATAAATGTGATTAATAAATTCAAAGAAAAACTTAGCTACTTGAAGGAAAGTTAGCTGCTGCTGCACGTGGATCAAAGTTGCCAAAAAATGTTGGAAGCTGTATCTCAATTATCTGTGACATGAGGAGAAATACAGATTAAGAAGTCATGAAAGAAAGGCACTAGAAGTAAATATACAGAGAGTTTATAATAAATAATATCAATTTAAATATGATTAGGTCAAACATAACAGCTGGACCAGAAAAGCTAGGACAGGAGAGGATTTAGTAATTGCAAATAAAGTTTTTCTTGGAAAGTAACTGAGAATATATCGATATGGAGATAAGAATTTTCAAAAAAAAAAAAACAAAAGAAAAGAAAGCCAAACTTCGTTAACTTGATCTAACCATCTAAGGCTAAATTGCAAATAAAGTTTACCAAAGTGATAAAAATGAATAGCATCATCTCTATTAGTATCAGGTGGGTTTGAACACAGCAAACAGGCCTGCCAAGAGACATTCTAATGGCTCTCACTTCATATTTTTGCCAAATGAAATGAAATATAAGCCAATATTTATGGTATCGAGCCCCCTAATATTAATACTTTCTGATGCCTCAACAAAATGAGATATGTCGTCATATCGGCTAATATCCCCGATTTTTTTCCGATATATCGACCGATATTTGCTCCTTGGGTTTTGATTCACAAATTTGCTTCCTATGCTGATATATATTACCTGATACGGCCACGACCCATACCAATATTTTTAACTCCATTTTTCCCTCTTCTACTCTGAACTATCCCTATGCTTTTTTCTTTTCTTTCTCTTTTTGTTAGGGGAAGAGGAAGAGGAAGAGGGTGAGCGGTGAAGACAGCCTGTAGGCCTGACTGAAGGGTAAACCAATGATATCTTGTGGCCTTCTTGGTCTTCTTATAGTTATGGGCAATAAAGTGGAGTCACAGAAAATGTGAATGAGCAAAGCATTTATTGTGTGCCAACCATGGATGAAAAAATCGGTATTGGTATCAGTTGTGACCATATCGGTATAGACAATACATATCGATATTGAATATATTTGATGAACAAAAATTTTAAAAAATTATAGGCTAATAGGATCATATCGGGTGATATATTGGATAAACATTGGGCATATAGGGCATTATTTTAAATATTGGCCAATATATCACAATATTATCACAGTATCAGAAAATATTATTATCAGATGCCCCAATATATACCGGCCAATATTTACATCAATGGTGCCAAAGGAGAATGAACAAGTACATTGAAAGAAACAGCTGACAGACAAGCCATACAAAGGAACAAACCCACTCAACAGGGTAATAGCAAAACCTGCTACCTCCAAAAGATTCAAGCCCATAAGAATAGCTAGAACTGAAGCAGCCAAAGGCAGTCCTTGCCCTATCTGTCCATAAGCTTTCCCAGCAAATGAAGCAGCAACTCCTAAGATTGCTAGCGTTGTGGCCAATCCCAGAGAAAATGCTATGGAGTCGCCAATGATCTACACACCCGGAGGGGAAAAGATAAGAAAATGAATAGTGTAAAAGCAAGAGCTTGATTACATAAGCATGAGCATTAAAGAATGATATTGGTCGGACCACTCAAACAAAGGGCCCCAACTGAAATACTGCCACCACTCCAGAAAATTTGGGGTCGGGAATAGGGAATGTGGTACTTCACTTTTCCCCCTTTCCTTCTTTTGGTATGGACAACAAGTGAAATCCAGTTTGCACCACTAACACATGCAACCATGAATGAAAATATCGGTATTGGTAATATCAATATCATTATCTGCCATATTAGTTGATAAATATCAACATCGGACGCAAAATTTTTTTTGTGAACAAAGCTCTGGGGCAAATATAAGAAAATATTGAATATATTAACTAATATTCAGAATATCAAGATATTAAAAACTTTTAGTATCAGGGGAAATATCAATACATATCAGCTGATATTTTATTCCATGTATGCAATCATGTTCTTGAATTAAAATAATTACTGCTTAGATTGATCAAACATCATTTGTAGATTGTCTCGTTGTCAATCTCCTTTAAGCTTGAGTCAATGTTTCATGTTGAACGATGAGAAAATCTAATTTAGGAAGATTTCATCAATCCACAGTGGAGGACCAAAAGGAAGAAGGAATTTCATAAGCAAGCCATCACCTGTGCCCTACTTTTACCAGAGCCAAATGCACCTGGAAGAATTCAGTGATTCGGTTACTTCACTCAACATGGAAAAATCCACAATGAGAAAATTTTTTGAGGGCAAAATAGTAATTTGGTGCAACGATCAGAACTACAGAAGCTTACCAATGTAACCAAGGGTCAGCGGCAAAACACTCAATGTGCAAGGGGAAAGACTGGTCACCAGCCCAGCCCCAAAAATAACAGCTAAACTGGAAAAAAAAAAGAGTAAGAAATGAACATATTACATTAAGGGAAAAGCAAGTAATTTAATCTCAGTAAAAAATACCCACAAAATACAGGGGCAATAACCTAGTGAAATTTAGAGCTGATAACTGGCCTTGAACAGCTTCATTAGCCTGTTGTCCCGCAGAATATAGAATGCCTCCGAACCAATCCGAAAGGCTAACATCAGCGAGAGTAAAAATAGATGCCTCCGTGTCCTGACTTGAACGAAAATAATTATACTGCATGAGATTATGTGTAAAAGGGAAAACCACAACCTTCAACGTGGAAAAAATGAAGTGAGATGAGGTCAATATCTAAAATATTCAAGATGGATAGCGATTGGCATGAGGTGCTTATGAACTTATGACACCATTGGTGATAGGAGTGGAATAATGTCGAAGCAAAACAAATATTCTCATATTATAAAATAAAGTTAAAAATTAATATTCTCGTATTTGGAGTCACTCCGAATATGTGGGAATGGGTGGGAAATTAATTTTCCAGTGTTCAAAAATAAACAAATCAATAATATAAAATTGTATTTGTACCATAATCAAAAAGAAATATTTATTCCAATACATCACTTGCACATTTCCAAACTACACCACCGCCACCACCCTTTCACCGCAACTCGTTGCCCTTATGAGGGCAAAATAATCATTTGGTCCAAAATTGTTATGCTATGAGAATAAAAAATAAGCAAACTCATAGGAATTCATAATACATATATACGTAGACAAACGCTGGGATAGCAATTCCAATGAAAATAAGTTTGGAATAAATTATCAATTCCACTCTACCAAGCATATTGCTTGTGCTCATATAAGTGAACAAATTCAACTAAATATAACAGAAAGAACTAAAAGTTGATTACTACTGGTAGCATTATCATTGAACATGAACAAGTTTCAGAGTCTCCCTCCGATAAGTAGTAATCAAACTAGAATAGCAGCAGCAACAATAAAGCCTAAGTCCCATTATATGAGGTTGGCTATATGATCTACATCCATTGTTCTGTTCAATTTTGAGTAACATCTGATGTAACAGCAATTTTAAATCATTTTCTATAACTCAAATGTTTAGTCCTATTACTTCCCCTTCTATTCCTCTAGCCCCGATGGAAACATTTCCCTCACCAGCCATAATAAGAATCACAACTTAAAATCAGAATAATAACAAAACAGAGATAAAAAAAACTATAGCAACTGTATTTACGAAGAAAATAATTCACCATTATATTCTCCATTGACAAAGCATTTGCGGTGTCAAAAGCAACCAAATTGGCCACTGAAATAAATAAAACAGCAGAAATAAGCAAAATACTCAGACATAAAACATCAATAAAAAAGGGATATATGTAAATACATCAGCAAAAGAAATATGGAAGCTACACCCATAATATTCAAAATTGTAAAATCTGCTCAGACAGCTGTTAACCCATAGATATATCAATGAGTTCAGCTCTCCACATAACAGAAAAGAAAATGCTGAGACTAGAAGGACTTTGACAGGAAACAAAAGAACTTCACCAAGAATCACATAGTTTTTACTTGTTGATAGGAAAAGGAAACTAGTAGGAAAAAAGAGCAGGAATAAGCTACCAAACCATCCAGCATTGAAAACTCACAACTTTCTGAAATTCTAAAAAAATAAATACGGAATCACAATATATGACTATCACATAACAGTGCCAATAAGACTTTTAAGCATTGATTAAAATATTTATATCAGTATCAGTAACAGTTATATATGTATCGATTGTATTGAGTGATATATATTAATGTCCGACTTTGTAGACCAAAAAAAGAATTAATGACCATATAAAAAATGAGTGATCTACTAAAATTGGACCATCTTTTATCTCATATTTACATAGTTGAAGATTTTAGTCAATTTTATCAAGATTTAGCTTATTATCTTCCTATGTCATCGAAAATATCCCAAAACTTGTTATCTACGTATGTTCTATTCCTCTACAAAATATATAAATGTAACTTTTTTAAAAGATTTGGATATATTTAAAACATGTGAATTTAGGTTTTCAATAGCTAAGAAAAGCACAAGCATAAAAAATTGGTTGACATTTGGAATATTGGTCAATATGTCACTAATGCAAAGACATTTTGAAATATTTTCGTAGTATCAGTAAGTATAGGTATCGGAAAATTCTTTTTATTTGCCAATGAAATCCTAAGGGATGGAATGGAGTATTTGATCCATGATTTTATGCATTCCTATACTAAAGGCATTATTCAATCAATCAAACAAAATTACAAACCGTCGCACCAAGAAGAAAATAAATAGGAGATCCAAATACCAAGATAGCAATAATTTCTTTTAAAGAATCAAAGATTATACCGGCTAGTGTTGCAATAAATGTACTGACTTGAAATTTGCTCTTCCAATCAGTATTGGACAACACGACATCCCGGCTATCACCCCCCGCCTCTGAAGATCTCTTGAAAATTTTGTTAGCCACATTATGGCCCCCTTCAGATGTAAAGCATATTTAGGTTGGGTCAAATTCAGAAATTGAAGAAAGAACCTCAATAATATCATCTTCAAATTCTCGTGTCAGTGCTACAAATGTTCAAAATATTTATTCAAATACCTTTATAACTAGACAGCAAAGTAAGTTTAATCACAAGATGACCACATTAATGTTACTTCACCATTGTAACATGTCAAAAAGGCAACGTTATTATCCTTAGCCGATTTTGTCAGAAAAAGTATGTTTTACCACCTGACTACATATATGATATATTAGTTGCTCATATTCACTATGAATGAGTAAAAAATGGCAGCCTTGTGCATGAAGCTCCCATTATGTGTAAGGTTCGGAAAAAGGTCGGACCATTATAAATTTATTATACACAATATTATCTTACATTATACAAGACATCATTTCAATGACTCTCTCCCAGGTCATAGTCTCTAGCAATAAAGTGCAGATGCTCCCCTTCACAATAGATTTATACAAACATATTTGTTCCCCACCATCCTGAATGAGTGAAGATGAAGCCCATTACTAATTAGCAGTAAATATTTTAGTACTCTTACCATTTCAAAAATCGATGAAAAGAAGTTAGCAGAATAAAATCAAGTATTCATTATGGACATCAACGCAGTTTAGACTGATGTTGTGGTAGTTTATCACATGGGCAGATGAGGATGGTAGTTTATCACATGGGCAGATGAGGATGGTAGTTTATCACATGGGCAGATGAGGAAATTCTTGAAAGATTTTGAATACAGTGAAAGGATCCAACAATAGAATACTTTGGAATTTAAGAGTTGCAAATAATCAGTGCAGTTTTATGTAAGCCCTTGATTGAAAAAGGTAACAGCTATGGCCAATTCATGTAAAGCAAGTATCTCGTCATTTGCAGGGAGGATAAAGCAAATCAACAACGTCCCTTCAGTTCCCAATTATTTAGCCGTAGTGCAAATTAAGTCAATTTGCTCCGCCAATACCTGGCCATTTTTCGTATTTTCAGGACTTGGCATGAAACCAAACACACATTCTCGCTCTAATTGAACTCATTTAATGCGAAAATTGCACATTTACCTTCTTGGACAAGTTCGAAATCGTCTGGAATTTGAGCTTCAACTGAATTTTGTTCAGAATTATTTCCCAACACGACGAAGCGAGAGAGATTTTGGCTGATTTGTGTGTTGTGGAAATGTCGAATTGAACTCAACTTACCAATTTTCCTCTTCGGGGCATTTCTCTGGATTGAAAATCGGAAGAGATGCGGAGCAGAACCGCCGCAGCGACTAACAAAACTCATCTCCGAGATTGTTGAACAAAATCCAGTAGAAATAGAGAATACGGATGAGTTTAATAGACATAGTTAACTTGCAGCAATGAATTAGCAAGGAATCGTTTGGAATTTTTTAAATTTATTTTTGTTAAATAATTGAAGTATTTTATTTTAAAGAATATAATTAGGAAAAATAACCTATAGAATATAATTGATAAAAAAAAGATAATTATTTTAAATAAATATATTATTATTTTATAATATTTTTTTTGTTGCAATTTCTATTATTTTAGTTACACATAATTATCAGTTCATCCTCACAAGCAACAACGATCGAATAAGAACATCCCCGCAAGCAAAGGAAATATTCCAACAAAATCTTTTAATTATTTATAAATTATTTTTATATGATATAAAATTTATTTATTTATTAATTTTTAGTTAAATATGTCAATTTAGATAATTAATTAATTAATTATATCATTAAAAATACTTCCAATATCACTGTTGATTGAAAATTAGGGAAGTTGTTATCCACGAGTATTGGAACTTCCAAATATTGATAGGGATGTATTTGTTTTCTTTGCTTTGAGTTTGTTTTATTATTTTCTTTAAATTTTATTATTATAATTGATTGTTTTCAGCAAATATATTGTTGATATTAAATATAAAAAGTTATTTATTTAAAATATTATTTAACATTGATATGTCATTGGATTTAAATTATTATACGGATTAAAAAATCACATAATCTTTAGTGTCAGGTCAAACTGAGGTGAGTCCGATCTCCATATCTAATAACCTGAATCTTGCATAACACAATTAAAAAATAAGAGGTCGGAGAATTGGTAAGATTCGACGTTCAAATCAGAAATCTTTCTCAACGTATGGAAAGATACAATAATATAAGAAAATACGTGAATGTACTTATATAGGGGAAGGTGAGTAATATCGGAGGGCTTAACTCCGGTGGGTGCACTTGATAAGGAGTAGCTTTCGAGTGAAGTCGGAAAGTTTGGTTTCGGTGGTGTGCTCTATGTGGAGTAGCTCTGAAGGAATGGAAGAGACGGGGAATGCTCTCTCTTTGGGATTGTCTTTCTTCTTTTTATTTTTTTCTCTTTTTTTCTCTATCGGTGAGGAAGGGATACTTGTAAACAATGATCTGGCGTGGTATTGGCGCCAAAATTTAAATAGTTATCGCGCCGAAATTAGCGAGTCGCTGGTCGTTGACCGAAAGCATTGGTGTTAGCTGTCATTTTGCGGTGGTGATGTGGCTGCGGATGATCATTGCTGACATTCATTAGACCATCCTCATGGATGATTCGTCAAGCCACGTTGGCAGTGGCAACGACCTTGCAGCAGTAACATCCTTTTTGATCGTTGATTGTGACCACCAATGGCAGTGTCTGGCACGTTGGTATCCTTTGTGTTGGCTAGGCTGTCACCGCTATGTTAGAAGATTCCTCCACCGTGATTAGTTGTGCTGCAATGGGCTGTCTGTTAGGCCTAACCGATCCCTATCTCCACTGGCCCATTTTGCGCTACCATGGCTGGACCCGCCAATTGGACTATCTAGGCTCCAATTCTTATAGGGCTTTACTCAAGGATGGGCCTGCCTTGAACTTAGATTAGCCCATAGTATAGCTGGATCCATCATTAGCCCCCCATACCAGATGATTGGGCCTTGCCAGTTTCGAGCATATTGGATAATGGGACGTCTCTAACTGGGCCAGCTCATGCGTTCCTTTTCAAGATGCTCAATTGCCAGTTCCCAAAGGCTATTGTAAGGTCCGAATCTTCGAATTTATTACAATTATAATTAAGCTAATAAAATCAAATTATAAAAAAATTGGATTAAAAGAGTCATTTCAAAACCGCGGAGCCTAAAACTCGTCTGAGTGGCGCTCCAACATCACACAATTATAAATGGGACCCCCGAGCTCATATCTGTCATTTCAGCTATGATTTTCAGAGTTAGAGAGAGAGACAATGAGAAGAGAGAGAGGAAGAAAGAGAGCCAAAATACTCAAATTTGAAGTGATTCAAGTTAGAATTTAAATAAATTTAAGTCGAGATAAGTGTACTCTAAACCTCTTCTTCTCTTGTTGCTGTTCTTTGCCATTTCTACCGAGCATTTTTGTTTAGATACTCGTCCAAGTCATGATTTTAAAATTTATGTATATGTAAAGCATGCATATCCATATTTCATGATTTTGTAGAGGCATTTTATAAGATTTCATGTTTAAGTCAAGTGTAGTAAATATATGTGCTGAATTTTGTACTATAACTTCGTGCATGTTCTGATTTTAAGTTATGATACTCTTTAATACTTAAATTTTATATATAAGCCCTTATATGCCCAGAAATTTAGATTTAACCCTCTTCATGTACTGAATTTCTAAATAAGGATGCCCTACATGTTTAAGTAATATGTTGAGAAAATTATTGAGCTAAATTTCTACACTATTTACTAAATTATTGCTGAATTTTGAATTATTCATGCCTCAAATTCGTATAGTAGTCCATTTATACTTTAAAGTTTACAATATATATGTTTTGGGCTTGTAATATAAGTGACATGTTTCAACAATTCGAAGAATTAAACCCTACACGTGAAGTATTAAAGCTAATATTGTAGAAATGGTCATGTTTGCTGATTTTTGCCACATTTTTTGAATTTCTACTGAAGTATATGGTTTAAATTTGTGTTGTAGTTTATAAAAGTCCTAATTTATCAAGTGTACATTTTATGAAAGCTGAAAAATATATATATGTTGGCACTTAAAATCTAAAATTTTAAATTATATGATGAAGATGCACCTCATGTTGAATTTCTACATTAAGTGTTGAATTTTGAGTTTTCATAATTTTAAACTTTCAATTGATTTACGATTAAGTTTCTACTAAAATATGAGTATGAAAGTATGAATTATGGAAGAAAACTCTATAATATGTTAAGAATTACGATTTTATTCCCTAAGAGTAATAATATTAAAAACCAAGAAAGATAGAGTTCCCACAAGAATTAAGAAACTAGACAAATGATTATTCAGCGGGTTGTATTCTTTGGCATGCCTTAGTATATAGTCAGATATAAATTTTTGAGCCAACATAACCGTGGGGTTAAGAAATGCCGTCTGACCTTATCTATAGAGTAATATGTAGACGACTCACATTTGAATTTTGAATAGGAGAATATGGCTTTTGGTTGTATGAGAATATGTATAACCCGATCTTTAATAGTCCGCCCCTTTAGTTGGTAAGGTCTACCGACCCTGATTCCTAAAGAAAAGTAAGATTTAAACTTGATTTCGTGACTAATAATAAAATAAGAAACTTAGAAATATATTATGTAAATTCTCTGCACAAATTTTATGCCTTGGCACTTGATCATGATTCCTATTCCTTTTATTATGTATTTAAATTTTAAGTATGCATGTTCTTTGCATCAAAATTATATCTTATTAAGTATTTAACTCACTCTCTTACTAGTTACTTGTCACGAATTCGAATCAAATAGACCAATTTAAATAATTAATTATAATTTTTAAAATATAAAATCATAAATAATTTTAAACAAATCATTCTAAGCCTCAAAATTCAAAAATGATAAACTAATAAATAGGACCTGATACAAAGTAAAATCTACACAGGACCTCATCGGATAACCGTCCAAACAAAATAAATACGACATGTTCTACAATCATTATAATGAAGGTAACAATTTCAACCAAAATCATAAATCATACATAATATAATATCCAAGTGAATTCAAAATATATCCATCGACCTATACCGGGCCAATTCCATAATCTGATCACATAAATACCAATTTAAACCATAATAAAATTAAAATTTACCAAATTAAATAAATGGATGACAGATCACATCCATATTTCAACAACACATTCGAATCTTCTACTTTGAATGGGTAAAATAGGAAAATATGAGTCTAATACTCATCAAGCATCATATTTCAAATAAAAAGAGTCCAATAAATCAGAGAAAAAATAATTTAGTGGATGAAAATCTAACCAAATAATAGAATAAATTCAAATCGTCGATAAAATAAATCAAATAGAAATTGACGATCCAAAATCCACAATTTAATGGTAATCTCGTACTCAAAATAAGTATCCAAATTTAAAATAAATATCCAAATTTTAAAAACAGTTCTCATCGATACATATATATATATATATATACAAAATATAGGTGATTCGGACCATTCCAAAGCCGGTATCTAATTCGAGTTCAAGTCCAAATCCAAGTTCAAATCTAATACCCGATCACCTTGTGATTTGGGGCAGAATCCGATAGTCGGATGATCTGATAGCGTGTGTAGAAGCCAAATAGATATTCTAAAGGTCCGAAATAACATATATAATCAAAATCATTGTACGAGATACACCAAGGCCCAATTGAAAGCAAAATCGACGAATCTCAAATCCAAGTCCAAAATTTAAATTCAAATCACAATTCAACATAAATCAATACAGAAATACAAATTATAACCAAATTTAAATTTTAATTATTTAAAGACTAGTTTGAGAAAGGGTTACACATAATCCTAATAACCTTAGAGTACATCAAATATAAATTAGGCC
>JAOVVI020006289.1:0-15761 GCA_028571085.2 Nepenthes alata | reverse complement strand
TATAAGCTAATCAATGTTTAGTGGATCGAAGAAAAGAGAGTTCACCTGAGTGCTGTTACATTCATTTGAAAATTATTCATCAAGTTAGTTTTAGTTACTATCTTCTATATGAAGAATTATTTTAGTTTTTTTCTTTTATACAATATCTTAAGCTAAATTGATTCTCCATTGGGTGGTTACTCTTGAGACCTGATACCACTAGGTGTATATAAACTTATTCACATTATATTTATTAATCTATTATTTTTATATTTTAGATTTGTATTTATACATATGAGATTATAAGTCATTAAAATTTTAGATTAATTAAATTAACCGAATGAATTTTTTTTCAACTCTTGATCTTGAAAATTTACCGAAAAATTATCTAATAATTCAACATTTTGACTTTCTGAGAACTCAACCTTATGACAAATCAAGATTCCACTTCGAGTAATTCAAAATATTAATGATCGGAGTCTATTTAATTCATTTATTGAAGCCGATTGGATGCATAAAATGTTTGTATTTTGTAATTGGTTGGATGATGTCATTACTATGATGAAATTTTATACCTAAAATGACTTGCTAGTGGCACAATTAATGGGATTTTTTATGGTTTTGATTTTAAATTGAGAGGGAGATATGCCTTCCTCTAATAGATGTTTAGAAAAGCAATACACTACTTAGATCATATTGTTATTTTAAAGGCATCATTTCTAATTTAGGTTGCATTTTAAAAATTTTAACGCCTTCCACTCTTCTTTTAAAATTTTAAGTGTATTCTTTTCTTTACTTTATGTTGAAGAACAAACCTTCAAATTTTATTGATCCTCTAACTTTATATTTCTCATGTCGCCACAAAGCATTTCGAAGAATATTGCTAATATCATTTCTTACCTGTCTATCGATGAAGTTGATATTTACGATAGGTATATTGTTCATTCCTTTATTCCTTAAAAGTCTCTTTATTTGATAAGAGAGCTTGTTGTTTTAGGGAAGGCTTTATTTCTATATATAAAACTCATCTAAAAGATGGCTTCTAGATTCCTCTAATAATATAATTTGTTAAAATAATAGAGGCACTTGAAACATCCATTGCCTGTATTTATTCTATTACTATTAGATATATTATAGTATTGTATGTTTTTTTTTATGATAGAAACTTAGATTAGATATTTGGATGGTTAATGTTATTTTTTGCTTTAATTAAGAAGGTCATTCGATATTTTTAATACTAGAAAAAGAGTTTAAAATATGTGAAAAAAATTTGAATTCTATAAAAACTGAAAACATAGATTCTTTACGTTAATGTTTTCAACAATTTGTTTTACCGAATAATTGGGATAATATAAACCTAACTTTCTCTAACTTAGTATTTGAGAATAAATTCCAATCTTTCATTCGGTTGATGACGAGGTTTTAAAAATTGTTAATGATATTTTTGAGTATTGTATTGTTGAGGTTAGAACATAGGTGACACTTGAAGGATCTACTCATTTATGTTGACGAGCCAACTTGCCTCTTCACCTATTAGGCTATCAGATGAGATGCCAACTTTAAATTTTAAAGAAAGGATCCCAATTATTTTTTTAAGAGATGAGCATGATTCTTTTCATTATTCCTTATATATTGAAAAGCCAAAAGTTAATACTCCTATTATTATTATGGAATTCCAATTATATATGTCTCTTCTTCTGTTAAACTAGTGAATAATATAGATATTACGAGAGAATCTGATATATATTCTTTATGTTTTTCTCCAAGTTGTTTGGGCTCTAAGACTTCATAGGGATCTCCGGGTCTTAATATTCATTTTTCCTGTCCATCTGTGCTTTTTCTCTGTTGGATACATCCATTATCACCAAAACATACTATAACTAAATGATCATCATCGGGTTTTGCTTCTGAAACGGGTGTCTAAATCTAAGAGATAGACTCTGAACCTTTAAATTTTGGTTATTTATTTGTATTTATATTATTAAACATAATCTTTTATAGCCCAAAGACCTAATTCATCAGATTAGGCATAGGCTGTATAATCAAGACATTAAATTTGATTGTTTGTCTTGATCTTATGTTAATTCAACTATGGTTAGAAGTTTGGAATTCTGCTAGGGTGTCATTCTTTAAATATTCATAAATCTATATCAAAAAAAAAAAAAATTGAATCCTTGAGTACGACTTATGATTACATAGATCAAACTACCATTGTTAAATATTGAGCCATTTCTTCTGAGGATAAAACCTTTGAGGTTAAATAATACGTTGCAATAGCTATTGGTACCATAGATGGATCAAGAGCTGCATGTGAAATGTTTTAATAGTCATTAATAAGAAGTATTTAATCTTAAAAAAATTGGTATCCTTGATTCAATTAAGGTATTAATCTTTATAAAAGGATAGTTTTCCCGATAATTTTTAATTTTTCCATGGCCGTTTGGATGTTAGAAAATCTAGAATTATTTTGGCTTCTAAAATTAAATATTTTAAAGAACAATTAAGCTCTTAAGCTCTGGGATCTAGATCTGAACTTTGGATATGGGATTGCCAATAACTTCATGTCATAATTGTGTATGAGGATGATGCAATTTATTCTACCTACATACTCTTCCTTCTCCATATGTCTATCACTTTTGATATTGATGTTGATTGGGAGGCACAATCCCTAAGTGTATGTTCACCAATCTTTGAATGTAAAATATCTAAATTGATTACCAACTAATTTCTCAAACTATTGTTACTAATTGGAAGGAATCATAATTCTTGATTGTTTGACTAATTATATGTATCCCGTGAAAGGAAATTTTATCACCTATACATTTATGACATCCCTGTAGTTTATAGGCTGGTTGACTATTAATAGTCGAGTCCTGATTGGTTTCATCTGTCCTATTTTTGACCTCTCAAATGGGTATTGAATGTTTTATTTTCAAACACTCAAAGTTTTCTAGAATTTTAAATATGTGACCATTCATGAGACTATATGGTTCTATTGAATCTACAATATGATTGTTCATTTGAATTGATGCATTTAACAAACAAGGTGCTAAAACCAATTAACTAAATTAGGGTCAGTTGTGCTAATATTAATAACACACATGCATACAAATCGGTAATAACTAAATTAAAACTTATTTTTATTGACAATAAGATGAAAAATAATTTACATCATACATGTATTTCAGAGAGAAGAGTTGGGAATATTATTATATTTTTAGGCTAGTGATTTTATTTATAATATTTTTTGTGAAGGATATTCTAAACTTGAGCAACCAGCCTTTCATTTTAAGTACGTAACATGTCTGCACCATTTCAAAATATTGTTAACACTAAAAATGGTTCTTCCCGAATTGAAAATAGTTTATTCTTGCGTGCAAGCTTCTCAGTTGCTTCAATGTTATTTAACAATAAGTCATTGATTTCAAAAGTCCACACCTTTACCTTTTTGTTGTAAACTAGACTACTATTTATTAATAGACTGCTACTTGAATGTGTGTCACTACTCTAAAGTGTGTTGCTGTGCTAATTTTCTCTAACAAATCCAAGTTCTGTCAAAGGAGTTAAAAATTTTAATCTAGAACAAAGTTTTTCACTTGAAAACTTGACAATCTTATCTCTACAGTGATTGCCACTTCTATTCTGTAACATAAATTGAATTGAGTTTTTTGAGCCAGTACTGTTGAAGTGTTCGATAGGCTCAAAGTACAGATAAGAGTTCATTTACTCAAACACCTCCAATTTTACCCAATTTGGTTTTAATCCATTAATTATCGCTCGATTTGTTATTTCTACTTGCCTATTTGCTTGAGAGTACGAGATGAATGTATGAACAATTCTAATATCGATGCCTTTATAATATTTTCTGAACCTTATTTTTAATAATTGGATGCCATTATCGGTTATTATAATATTGTATCACATAAATTATGTTGTGTTTTGTTTTATCATCTTGACCATTGGAAAAGTTTCTTCCCATTTTGTAAAATATTTTATCATAACGATAATAAATTTTCTTTAATCATTTGCTAGAGAAAATGTACCTAATACGTCCTATCCCCATTGTGTAAATTATCATGGAGCCTGCAAAGCTTGATGTTTTGTTTGTGATTGCTTTGGTACACTATCATGGACTTGACAATTCTCACATTTTCTAATGAATTCCATTGCATTCTTCTATATAATTGGCTAATAACAGTCCTGTTTTACAATCTTGAAGAATAAGTTCTTACCTCTTACATGTGTCACGCATATGCTAAGATGCACTTTTTTAAGAGTATAATTGGCTTTGGTTGGAGCTAAATAGTGTATATAGGGTATTGAATAATAACTTCTATATAGTGATTCATCCACTATAGTATATCGACCCCCTGCTATTTTTGACATATGCTTTACCTATGTAGATCACTCAAAAGCATTCTACTTCCATGATATTTAAGACAAAGACTCATCCAAATTATTTTATCGGATATTTAAAAAATCTTATCTTATTCCTCAATATTTAGTCTTTAAAATGCCTCTCTTATATCTCGAGCGTTTGTTATAGAGAATCGGCAATCATCATTTTAAAAAGTAGATCGACTTTCCAATTATCATCTACTGAGATAGGAATAATTTAAAATTTATCAAGAAATGACAATAGAACTTATACCTTGTGCAAGTATTTAGCTAGGTTTTGATTGGTTAATTTGAAATTAGACGATACTTGATTAACTATCAATTTAAAATCCTTGCAAACAAATAACTTATTGACCGAATATTCTTTAGTTAGCTTTAACCTGATGAGCAAAATTTTATATTCAGCCTTATTATTAGTGGCTGTGATACGTGCTCCATGACTTGATTGACGGCGAGAAGATGAGTCATAAGGGGAGGGGAGTTCTGGCAGAGGAGGGCAGCAGGGAAAACAGAGAAGAGAAGGGAAAACGGAGAAAAGAAGCAGAAAGCAGGGAAGGGAAAGTGAGAGCGAAAGAGAGAAGCAGAAAAAGGGGAGGATAGGGATAACGAGAGAGAGAATAAGAGAGTGAAAGAGCGATGTTCTTTCCTTTTTTCTCATTATACTCATGTTGAGTAATATATAGGGAAATAGAAATCTGAAATGGGAAATGGGAAACGGGAAACGAGAATAACAAATGGGAAATATATCATCACGTGGGCAGAATAAACAGATAAAATATAATAGCAACATATACTAACAAATCTATATGCACTAATTGAATATATTCTCTAAATTTAAGAGATGATCGGGTGACCCGATAGCGTCTGTGTCCGACGATGGTCTGGAAGGGAGGTACCGTGACTGCTAATGGTGAATCGCTGGGCCCCGTACGTTCAGTGAGTGAACTCCGGAGAGGATATCGACGAGTACGTAATATTCTCGTCCCCATCAAAATAACCTTGTCCTCAACGTTAAATGAGTGGGTATCCAAACAAGCTGCAGCAACGGTTTCCCAAATGACTCCCACTTTCCAATCAATCCCAACCGAATAACACTTAACACTTTCGAGTGATGCCTTCAAGGAAATCATGAGGAAAATAAGCCTTAAGGTAAAGTCTATTTCGGCAGCATGAAGTTCTGTAAAACTATACCTCTTCCAATCACCTTCCTCTCTTTCATGGACATGGTCACTTCCATCAATAAACAACATAAAGCTGTCCTTATCATCCGTTTCTAAAGGCAATTTCACATGATCAGTAGTGCAATGCGTAGCTCCTAAATAACTAGACAAGTAAAGTTCAATGAGTGTATCTTCCAACCCTGCTGAAGTTGGAGGTGGATTTTCTTGTGTTTTCTCATTAATGCACTCTGTGAGGCCTTTTTGGTCAGATTCATTTTCATTTCCAAGTATTGAAGATTTGCACCCAATGTTGTGAATGTGTTCTTGCGGTCATGGTTCCCCTAATGTGGAATCATTGGATTCTTCACAACTGTGAATTTCATACCGGCCAACCTTACAATATTCTAACAACAAATAATTTCCATCCTCAAATCTATAATAAAGACCATCTCTGCTACTATAGTACCAGCCTTCATCAGGATCATGATAAAAGTCACTTCTCTTCCAATGGCCGTGACATACTTCTGGATCATATTGCTCATTAACATCAAAGAAAATTTATTGGTTATGTCCATGACGCCACCAAGAACCACATCCAATGATAATCAAAATCACAAAAGTAACACCAAAGCTTACACTAAATGCAACAACTAGAATATGACCCTTTGATGGCACAGGAACAAGCAAAGAGCAATTGTTCCCTTGAATTTCGTTAAGAGACTCTGGGCAATGTCCATACCAGCAATTGACCTTTAAGCTCATGACCCCCATGTTGTAAAATTCTTCACCAGCCAAGATTTGAAGAGGCCATGTATTTATCCCTACACCAGCACCAGCAACTAAGGCAATGAGTAGAAATCTAGTAACAACTATTTGTTTGCAAACTCTTTGTTTGTGATCAAAGTGTCTCATTTGAATTCACAACCCATTCCCTGAATCCGCAAATTTGTCTAGTAGAGCGCCTAAGGAGCAATAACTCTTCTGCTTGTCGATAGCGGAGTTAGTAGGACGATGTGAGTGGATCCTTGAGAACAACAATAGTGAACATAATGTGGGCTTGTCCTAGTGCTAAAGGATGATGACGGCAACGACGACGATTATCCCTCCCAGAATGGCCATCCCTAGGATGAGACCCCATTTGAATTTGTGATGCTCCTTTGAGATGATGCCCATGTTAGGCAGTGATCAATGCTAGAGAACCTAACATTTGCATTACCCAAAGCATTGGCCACAACACCTAAAATCTCCCAAGAGGTATCATCAAATGCATGCCCTGTCTCAGGACTCGCACGATTTTGAAGACCTTCAATATGAAGATGAGGGTCGATCGACCTAGTAGGTGTACGAATAGATTTTCCCCATTCAGCACACACGGGAACCTTCTGCTTAAACTCAATTCTCATGTTGCGTGCTACAGGGGTCCATTCTTCAACAATATTCATTTCCAAAAACTCTTGGTTGTGAGTGGGTGGCACCCAACTATCAAAACTTGCTTCAGCTCCAGAGGATTGCGATTTCATGATGAAATTAGTGGAAGAAGGTGTGCTAGCTTTCAAAAACACCATGTTAACGGAAACAACATCACCTTCACCCCTCAGGGCAACCTTCACCATATCAAATTGTGAGGCCGGAAACCTCCAAAGACTCTCAATACTCTTCAGCATATTTGTTATAGCATTATTCTCACACAACTTCGCCCCGTGCCCGGGAGCTTCTCTATCCTTAATCTCCAACCACCATGGCGACCTCACCGCATAAAATATCCGATTATCTGCAATTGGTGGTGCCAATCCTTCATCAGACATATCCACCGGTACAACGACATAATGGCCATAAATTACTCTTTGCAGCCGCAGAGTGGACGAACTAAGAGGGCCCCCCAAGGCATGAAGAGATATGGTTGGAGGAACCCCTGACAAGATTCTGGAAACAAACATTTCATTCATTATGAACTAAAAAGTGTAAGGCTGATTAGTGAGGTCTTAAAAACTTCATATGACCAGAGATAGGTTCTGGAAACACCTGTGTGCTCTGTGTGAGGCCATTAGTGCAGAATTCAAGTTCTTCATCGGTAAATCTAGCGAAGGGCTGTGCGGAGTAAGGGAATTTTGTAAAGTTGTGGTGAAAGGTGGCTTAGCAGATTTGAGATCTGTCGATGTGTGTGGTATTAGGGCTAAGATGTGAGTCTTAAACGATGGTGGAGTTGAAAATAAAGAGGAATTTGCTGTTAGCAAAGGTAGCCAGTCGATGCGGTTGGTACAGGAGCGTCGAATATGTTCTGTGGTGGGAACTGAAGTGGCGAGTTTAGTTACAAGTGGTGGTATGGAACCAGCGAAGGAAGTGATTTCGAGTTTGTGGAGGTAAAGCTGAAGATTGATTGTGGTGCCTGATGGTGAGGGTAGCTTGTTAGGTGAGGCATGGGTTGGAATTTGCAGTTGCAATTGCAAAAGCAGTGGTGGAGGATGAACAGTAGTAGAGGAGGGGATTGCAAGTTGGGCAAAGGGAAGATGTGGAGCAATTGGAATCGAAAGATGGGAAGTAATAGTAGAAGAAATCGCAGAAGTCGAAAAGTTCACTGACCGGTTAGGGTATTGCTTGAATCTGTGGAGCGATTGGCTGATTTCAGTGATGGACGATTGGATTTGCGTTGTAGTGAAAACCGCGGTAGACATGGTGGCGCCAAAACTGTCGGTAGCCCGTCGGAGGTCCTTCATCGCGTTGGAAATCTCGACGATGGCCACTTCGAGTTCGTCGAGCGCTCGTTCTTCGCTCTCCTCTGCTGTCCTCTCAACGAGAGCACATTCTGATACGTGCTCCATGGCTTGATCGACGACGAGAAGATGAGAGTGATAAGGGGAGGGGAGTTCTGGCAGAGGAGGGCAGGAGGGGAAACAGAGAAGAGAAGGAAAAAGGCAGAAAAGAAGCAAAAAGCAGGGAAGGGACAGTGAGAGCGAGAGATAGAAGTAGAAAAAGGGGAGGGCATGGATGACGAGAGAGAGAATAAGAGAGTAAAAGAGCAATGTTTTTCCTTTTTTCTCATTATACTCATGTCCGAGTAATATATAGGGAAATAGAAATCTAGAACGGGAAACGAGAAATAGGAATAACAAATGAAAAATATACCATCACGTGGGTAGAATAAACTGACAAAATATAAGAGCAGCATATACTAACAAACCTATATGCACTAATTGAATATATTCTCTAAATTTAAGAGATGGTCGAGTGATCCGACAACATCTGTGTCCGACAGTGGTCGGGAAGGGAGGTACCGTGGCTGCCAATGGTGAATCACTGCGGTCCGTATGTTCAGTGAGTGAACTCCGAAGAGGATATCGACAAGTACATAACAGGCTGAGAATCCAAATGTGACAGAGTATTTAATTTTAATTCCTTTGAATGAAGCTAATATTATTCCAGCTCCATTATCTGTTTGAAAAGATGCTCCATTAATGTGCAGTATTCACGTGGGCGATGATACATCTTGTGTAGCCCCCAATGTGTTTGATGGTTTTTTCTAAGATTAAGGTCTATAAGGGTTTCACCCTTTATATAGGGTCAAGCCCAAAACTTTAAGTCAAATTTATTGAACTCGATAGACACTTGATCAAATGTCTAGATACTTGTCTTTTTTGACCTACGAATGCGATCTTACTTGACAAGTTGCCTAAAATAACTAACTATATAGGTCAGATTCCTTTTAGAATCCCTCCGCTAGCCAACAATAGGAATACGACTGCGACTATTTTTCGTAAGATCCATTTTAATTGTTAATCTGTTAAGACCATAATTTTATGGGTTTAAAAGATATGGTCAAATTTTTTTTGTAACAAAAACAAAAGCTAAAGCAATCTTCTTTGTTCATGCACATTGAATTTTCAAGTCTGCCAAGATCTTAATAATATGGTATACCGGTCATTGAATGTTTACTTCTTCTCTAACAAGAACATCACTTAGAGCTATTTCTAAGATGGCAAAGTAAAGATATAATTCCTCATCCTCCGTAGAATGACTTAATAAAGGTGGATGCGGCAAATATTATTTTAATTTTTGAAAGGTTCACTAGTATTCATCTGTCCATCGAAAAATCATTTATCTTTTTTCATCTTAATTCTTTAAAGAATAGTAAATATTTTTCATTTGCTTTCACAATAAATCAAGATAATGCTACAAATCATCTGGTTAGCCTTTGGATCTCTTTAATAGTCCAAGGTGGTTTCATATCTATTATTACTTAATCTTCTCAAGATTTGCCTCTATTCCATGTTGTGAGACAATAAAACCTAATAACTTACCATAACGACGCATTAGGCTGGGTTTAACTGTACTTGATATGTTTGGAGCACATCAAATGTGTAACGATCCGAACTCGAGTCTCCGGACCTGACCCGGACCGATTCTACCAAGGATTCTCTAACTCATCGCAATCATCAATTATCCATTATAAGATTTTAACATCCATCAATATAAATAAGCTCAAAATTATTAATCCCCAAAAATCAAAGGTCATTAATAATCCTCATAAATGTATCAAGAAATATAATGTCCATAATAAAAAGTTTCTTAAAATAAAGAGGAAATATAAATATACATGATATTAAATTTTTGAAAATATAATCCTGATAAATATCCAAATACTAATAAGTTAATAAATAATTTAAATCTCCCGTCGTAAACACCACTCCATGGTGTTCTTGAAAGGAATGATTATTAGGTGCTTTTCCATTATACCTAAAATCCAAGAATCAATATTTAAACATAGAACTCCTTAATTTAGTGTCACTTACAAATAGTTTGTATAGCTTAGCATGTTTTGTAAAATATAACTGAAAGGCGTAAAAATTACATGCATCTATATCCATTATTGTTAATGTGTTAAATACTTACAGTTAGGCCAACTTATAAAATTTAACCAGTTAGTTTGCATATAAAATCTGTCTTAAAAGGATAACTATTAATACCAATAATGCTGATTGATATGAATACAAATAGCTTATCTAAGTATAAATTGTTATGATTTTACTGCTTTTTAGTATAAATTGTTATGATTTAATTTTTTTAAAAAATTAAAATAATAAATTAAAATTTCTTATATTATAGTAAATGATTTAGACTAAGAAATTGAATATGCTCCTCCATAATCTGGCTCCACTTGGTGTAGCGGTATTTACTTTTTATCTTTTACATGATAATTTTATAATGATTTAACATGGAAGATTTAATATTTTAACAAAATATAGTATTATTATATTTTTTAAAAAATATTAAATATTTCTACTATAAAATTATTTTCACATATTTTTTTAAATTTTTTTTTTAAAAATTAAATCTAACCCAGTAAATATTGAAGGTCAAAAAACATTTGCGAAAAGCAGTCCCATAATCCCCACGGAAACGTACACTACTTATTTTCCGCATTCTTGCCGCATCGTGACTGTTGATTTTTTTAAAATATTATATATATATTTAATTATATTAAAATTACTAAAAATAAATATAAATCCCAGTCATATTTTAATTCCCCAAAAAGATAAAACAAGAAAGAATTCAACTACTTCTTGCTTGACTAAACTGACCAATTCTAAGCTCGGGAACTGCAGACAGTGTCGTAAAAAATGTCACCCGCATCTCATTCCAAAATGTCCTTAGCATCGTCCAGAGAATGGCACCACACAATGCCCATCACTTATTATGAGGACCCAAACTATTTATTTAACCCATCAAAAAACAACCAATAATACATAATAAATAAAAAACAATTACAGATAATAAAGCAACATATAATCTTTACGGCAAAATATTTTCTTAAAATGAAAAGAATATATATATAAAAAAATATGTTCAAAATATTTTCACTACCCAAAAGTTTTGGCCGCACAAATCACAATGACATGACATCTTGCCCAAAATAACCCCGGTAAAAATACAAGATGAAAAAAAAAATACAACCGATAAAATATTTTTCTTAACTTTAAAATCAACATAACTAAAGTCGATGGTTATTAGAATACGATTCAAAACTTGCTCGAATACTTGAACTTTTCTTTTCTCCCTTTTCTCTTTATCTTCTTTTTTTATTAAAGTCAACGCTCTAGATCTCAAATTTATAAATAATTAACCCTAAAAACGTGTTAACTTATTTTTATACTACGATTCGCGCTTGAGCGCCCATAAGGCGTAGATGCCACTGGGTACGGGGAATGAGGGGCCCTGCGCCGCAGGCCAGTGCCGCGGAACGGGGGCGTCGGATTTTATCCAACTATCCATGGATGATAGTTTGGAAGAGAAAGCAGCAATGCAACAAACTGGCTCCACCAAACCCGCAAATCCTCCTCACACGCAACATACATATATTTCACACATCTGTGAAAGCATAATAGTTTGGCAATCTTAAATTATCAACGAGCCATGGATGTGCAACACAAACATAGTAACTTCCCAGACAACCAAGAAACATTGCGGCCTCTGCCACAGAGAACAAACGCTACAAATATGAAGTTTTCTCATTCGAGTTGTACTCCTTTTCTTCATTATATACATACGGATATGTGACATAAACCCTAAGGTCCGAGAACCTACTATGAGGAGGTCTGAACGGCCGCAACAGTGGACACCATGGAGTCAACCCCACAAATGTCGCGACCCCTGCAAATTTTGTAATATCCATTCTCTCCCCAGTTCTCTCCCCATGAATTCTTGATGATCCAGTAGGGTTTTTCCTTAAGCCTAACAGGAGCATAACCAGCCGAGCCATACCCAACCAATAATACTCCATGGTCCAACCGCCTAGAGCAGATGTACGGGCAAGAAACTCTTCCAATGTAAGTCTGCATGAACACTGCATTGATGGCCACTGCATTCAAGCAAAGCTGCCAGAGTCAGCTACTTGGGTGAGAGAACAAACATCCAGAGATTCTGAATAAATCACCATGGAATCAAACATACATACCAGCAAGAGGGCCATTTTTCACGAGGTTTGCAGCAATTTGATCTTCATCGAGAGATATGACACTAAAGTTTGCCACAGATGCAGCAATCTTGGACTTGTCAAAATTGCAGGTTTCACCATCAGTACCAGTGTATGGGTACTCTTCCTCGCGCATTAACCCTCCAGTCTTCAGAATATACTCAAAGGCACTATTCATTAACCCACCATTACATCCAGAGTCACATGAACCTGGTTCTTCAGGGTCGCACTGCAATGATGGAAGCTTGTCTCAGAGAATTATTGAAGTTTTTCAGTTACTGCCCCTAACTCATAATATACAAAAATTCTCATCACTTAAGCATAGGCTGCAGGTACAAAAAACATTATCACTACAGAGTTCCTAGGTTGCAAGGTGAAAGAATAGCATATTCTCTTTTGTTTTGTTTTGTACTAAATGTATCTTACCTCCCCTGCCCCCCTTCCCATCACTCATTGGGAGGTGCGGCAGGTATGTATATAACTATTTAACTTAAAAGAAGAAGAACTAGAGGCAGCATCAGTATGGTGGGCCATCACTCCACCACACATTATCAATCTAACAACTGTCTTCCACAACATAACACAGAAACAGAACGATGTTTAGTTCAGGCAAGTGAATTTCATAGAAGAATAAGACTGGATTTACGCATAAATACTAGCAAGTGGAGTCTGTCGAGGCACAGGCTGTAGAGAGAAAAAAATAAAATTTTTAAAAAATGCTATTAAAGATTAAACAGCCATGCCCAAATGCACCTATCCACCGGCAGATGCTCCAGAACACCCCGAAAGTAGGAAGAGCTTGTAACAACACAACTCTAACCATCAAAATCTTTATGATTCTTTCACCAAATACATCTCCACCTCACCTCCCCCAACCCTTTATTAAAGGATAATCAACCATGCATGCATTTATCTACCGTCAGATGCCCCAGAACACCCTGAGAATAGTGAGAGTTTGTAATGCCACAACTCCAGCCATCAATTTTTCCCCCCCTCGCCGCTTCCCCTGCCCCAACCTCTTCCCAACAATCACATACAAGACCATACAATCAAAAATCAAGTGTAATCCATCCCTTAAAACTATTGCGTACTTCACTATCAGATAATTAACCTTCAACGCCTCGAAAAATATCAACTGTTGTCGACAGTGACCCAAATAGAACAACAACAAACGAACAGTCCAATTAAATATATGAATCTACAACACTGCGCATGGATACAGACTGAATTAAAAGGATCAAATAAGGTACGCAAACCTCGTGATCACAATCCACAAGCTGTTGCTCACTCAGGCTCACAAGCTTCCCAGTGGCAAGGAAGTTCGCACCTTCTAAGGCCCCAGTGGCACTAAAACTCCAGCACGATCCACATGAACCCTAATACCAAATAATCAACAGCCATTTACTATACCATTTTTATCACTGGACAATCAAAGCAGAAATTATTTAGCTACATCCAGAATCGAATACTACAACAAAGAAACAAGTGAAATAAAAATAAATCGATCGTTAGAAACAAGTTATCAAGTGAACAGGGCGATTGCTGACTTTTAGAGGGATAAATGATCGGCGAAACAAAATAACAAGTAAGCAACAGCGATTAATAAGTTTACATATATTTTGGTTAAAAATTTTTGAAAAATTTAAGCATGGAGATATACATAAAATTCACTCCGAGTAAAAGAGAAAAAACTGTACATATTCACAAAATGCGCTAATGAAATTACTTTTACTTCTTTTTCCTTGTTAGCTTAGGAGAAAAAATAATTTTTACACAGAACAATAACATCCTCTTGACAAAGAAATTAACTTATGAATGTCAAAAGATAACAAAACAGATTATCGATCGGAGAACAAAATCACATAAAAATCTTGACAGCTATAAAATTCTTTATTTTCTAAAATTTTAATATGGAACAATCAATAAAAGTAAGATAAGAACAATCTATTAGTTTTCACGAATACAGCACAAATAGAGATTAACATCAGCAGTACAAAAGAGATATTAGAGTTCACATAACTATAAAATTTTACAGTTCTGGAAAATTTTTTAAAAATAAAAATTTCACCGAAACAACGAAAAGTTACAGATAAGAACAAATTTCAATCCGTTATTCATTCGAAAGAGATACGAAGAATATATACCTGATTTTTCACCGGAGTAACGGCACCCTGGTCTCTCCAATCGAAGTCAGTCGGAAGATTATTGGTCGGCAAAATCGGAGCCTTGTGCGCATCTGCCGGAAAGTGGAGGCGACTCCTGATCCCCAAAAACTTCTTCCGGAACTCAGACGGAGTCAAATCAGAGAACTTAGTCACACCATGAGTAGCCGTCGGGTCGAGCGCCTGGTGGCGCTTGGCGCGGCGGAGATTAGCCTTGAAGACCTCGAAACGGTAATCGTGCTCCTCCTGGGAGGAGTAGGACTTCCCAAACCGCCGCTTGAAGAGAGAGAAGTGGTGGTGCGGGTTGAGCAAAGCGTCGCCGTCACCGACGACCTGCCGAATCAGGAGCTCCTCGGAGTCATCGCCGGAGGATGGATCAAACAACGCCGTAAAGGCAAGGACAAGGGAGATGAGGACTAAAGAGAAACGAGGATCCATGACGTTTGAAGGGAATGAGGGAGAGAAGGTTGAGGCAGGCCTACTCGAAGTGTTGCTTTTAAGATTCCGATTTCAAGCTCACAGCGACGGTGATTTTCGAGAGACGATAGGAGATCTGTCCAATTAAATAAGGACACGCGGATGGCAGATATTAGTTAACAGAAACGTAGTAGCTTTTCCTTCTTCGAATTGTTGGATAAAGTCACAGGGTTGGGTTGTTTGTACGTGGAACAGCCAACGAAATTTAGTCAAAATTTGGGACATTTTTGTCAAATGATATCCCGAAATTTCTAAAATACAAAAAAAAAAAAATCGTCCCATTTCAATAATCACTTTGTAAAACATTTTTAATTCTATGAGATAAATAAAAATAGATAGAAAGCTCCCGGGCACGACCGACAACTGGTGGACTGGGCCGGCCTTCTACAATAAATCCCAATTAAGAAAACTGAACGGGCTTGGTGGCCCATATAAGACGAGGTCCAAATAGGAATTTCTCGGAATGCCAGTGTCCCTGAAGGCGGAATAGGTGTGTGTTGCATGTCATTATCGGAAAAATGCCGACAATAATCCCGTCGTCGGCTGTGATTTCACAATCGATGCGTAAATATTTAGGTATTTATGTTATCTAGGCAATATATAATTAAACGTGTTCAC
>JAOVVI020006288.1:0-15761 GCA_028571085.2 Nepenthes alata | reverse complement strand
AACAGCGACTAAACCAGATTCCATGAGATGGAATTTCAACACCTTATTGTAATATGTAGGCGTCATTGTCAGAAGGATAAATGTTCCCCAATTATGGCAGAAGTGGGATTCCAGTGCCTAGACTGGTGCTCTTGATAGAATGACAAGTGCCCTTGAGATGCTACCTCCCAGGATAAAAATTTGTTTATGGCCACTAAGTCCTGAATCTTCATTTGGGAAACTATATGCTTTACTTAGCCACAAGGCAAACCAGGCACCTCCAAGAGACTCAAAGGAACCGAAAACAGATGGCCATCTAAGCTGGTGGAGTAAAAATGGTAAGAAAACCAATCATGTGACAGAACCCAAGTACATGCTACTGTATATCTAGGCAAGGGCTCTTTCAGATACAGGAATCCACTTAGAAATGATGTTGTTCATAGCAGGCATAGCAACACCCCCACCCATCCTCATAACGACACGCATTATAAGCAAACAGGGCAGATTAATCCTTGCATCAATAGGTGCTAAAACTATAGCCACAGAACCCAGTTCTGGCATCAAAGGTGATGCTTTTGCCGGCACGTTGCCATCCCACCCAATCACCCCAAAACCCAATACAAGCTTTCCACCAAATTTATCTGCCCATAAGCTGCCAACTATTTGAGTAAGAAGGTAGCTCTAGAAGGAAAAAATTTGAATCAAACCCATAATTGCACTCTTCCAATTGAACTCTTGTGACTTTGGAAGTATTGCAGTGCTCTTGTTCACTCGATCCATGTGGCACAACAAAAATTATGTAAAGCAAAGCAGCACAATGACCCATCGCTTTGGTAACAGCTCCCACCCTAGAGATAACTTCTAAGTATTTTTGCTAGCTAAGACAAGTTCATTTGGCTCCTCTGGGATGGTCAATGATTCCTAGCATCGATTTGCAATTGATAGCAAATTGCTTCTTATCTTAAAGTTATTGGCCTTTAAGCTCGTGACCCCCATGTAACATTCTTCACTAGCCCCGGTTTGAGGAGGGCAGGTCTTTATTCCCACAAAAGCACCGGCCTCCAAGGCAATGAGGAGGGAGCCAGTGATAGCTATTTGTTTGTAAACTCTTTGCTTGGGATCGATGCTGAAGAGTCAAGCATTTACATTACTCAACTCATTGGCCACAACACCTAAAATTTCCCAAGAGGTATCATCAAATGCATACCCTGTTTCAGGACTTGCATGAACTTGAAGACCTTCACTATGCAGGTGAGGGTTGATCGACCTACTAAGTGTACGGGCAGATTTTGCCCATTTAGCACAGACGGGACCCTTCTGCTTAAACTTAATTGCCATGTTGCGTGCTACTGGGACCCAACTATCAAAACTTGCTCCAGCTTCGGAGAATTGTAATTTCATGATGAAATTAGTGGAAGAAGGGCCGCCAGCTTTCAGAACCACTGTGTTAATGGAAACAACATCACCTTCACTCTTCAGGCCAGCCTTCGCCCAATGCCCAGAAGCTACTCTATCCTGAGTCTCCCACCACCATGGCGACCTCACTGCATACAGTACCCGAGTATCCGTAGTTGGTGGTGCCGATCCTTCATCAGGCCCATCCACCGATACAACAACTGAATGGCCAAAGATATGTTGGTGAACGAGTTTGGAAAACGGATCCGTTGGAATTTCATTGTCACTGGAGGCGGCCTCTGTATATGGAACGAGATTCTGGAGGGAACCGTGAAAAGTTTGGGGTAACGTGTCACAGTTAGAACACAACTCGTGTGCTCTTTGTGAAGCCATTGGCGCAGTCTTTGAGTTCTGCTTCGGTAATTCTGGCGAAGGGCTGTGTGGAGTAAGGAAATTTTGCAGAATTGTGGTTAAAGGCGGCTTAGCCGAGTTGGGTTCTGTCGATGTGTGTGGTATCCAGGGTAAGATGTGAGTCTTAAACGGGGGTGGAGTTGGAAATAAAGAGGAACTTGCAGACAACGAGGGGAGCCTGTCGGTTGCGGCGTGGTTTGGAGTTTGCAGTCGCGATTTCAGAAGTAGTGGTGGAGGAAGCTTTTGCTAAGATGCGGTGGTAGGTTGCTCTTCGAATTGGAAAGCGGGTGACACATGTGGATCGAGTTTCTCGATTCGAGTCAGAGTAGGCAAGGACTCTGTGATGGGGGTTCGAAGCAGTTTAGTGGTGGGAGTCACAACCGATGGTGAGTTTGAAATTAGAGGGGAATTAGCGAAGGGGAAAGCCGAATACGGTGATGAAGTTGAAGGAGACATGGAATTTGTAGTTGGTAATGGTAGTCGGTCGACATGGTTGGGGCGTGTTGCCCAAATTTGTTCAAAAATTTGAGCCAAAACGGCTATTCAAGGAATGGATTGTGGTACGGAACCAGTGACGGAAGGAAAATGTGGAAAGAGGAACGTGACGATGGGAAGCCAACGTAGATGAAGCTACAGGAAGCGAAGAGTTTACTAACCTGTTAGTGGTTTGCTCAAGGCTGTGGAGCGAATTGCTGAGTTCTACCGTGGACGAACTGAGTGCGGTGTAGGACGACCGGATCTGTACGGTTTTTGAAACCACGGTGGACATGCGGGCACCAAATCGGTCGGTAGCTCGTCAGAGGTCCTTCATCGTGCTGGCCAGTTCAGCGATGACCGCTTCAAGGGCGTCGAGTGCGCGTTCTTCGTTCTCCTCCGCTTTTCTCTCAATGAAAGCACCAAATGATACGGTCTCCATGGTGACGCCGGTGATGATGCTGAAATTCCTACGGGAGCGGAGATCAGCGGAGGAGGGTGTCGGGTTGAAACAGGCGAGATGCCTTGAGAGAGAGTGTGTGTGCAGGGAAATTTAGGAAAAAACAGGTAAAGGGATCGGGAAAGAGAAGGCAGAGAGGAGAGAGAGCCAGAGAAGAGAAATAGAGGCAAATAATTCTTGTCCTTCATTACGGCCGTAGCCTTACAATTATATGGGAACGGGTAACTGAAAGAAACGGGGAACGGAAAAATGGGAAACGGGTATGGGGTTCGTAACACAATAATTCTTATAATTAATTTTGTCACAGGATGCATGCTTTAAAAATAAATTCAATTTAAGAATTATAAAGAAAGTTTTAAACTAAAAAAAAAACTTAATCTTCCATGTTAGAAATATAAAAAATAAATTCTACAGTTAAAAATTATGATTAAAATTTTCTCAAACACTCTAAAAAGTAATGTGTTAAATAAATTAGAATATATGTGGATAGAAGAATCGATATCTCTCTTCGTGTTTGTTAGAAGAATCGATATGCGTTAAATTGTGTTTATTTTCTGCCAGGATATATTATTTTTTATTGAGTTTTAACATTTTGTAAAATATATTGTATATATTATAAGTTTACAAATATAAAACATAAAATTGAGTTAAAATAATAATTTGTGTAGCTATTATGTTATTAATTTTATTTATTTATAGTCTTTATAAATACAATTCTAGACAATGTTTACTTAAAAGTCATATTTGGGACGACAAGAATGGAAAAAAAAATTTTTGAACATGGAAAATATTAAAAAATTATAAAAATAAAAAGAATTTTATTGGATATATTAATATTTATATATTTTTATTTATATTTGTAATTCATTAAAAAACAAAAAAAATAAAAACAATTTTTTTTTTTACAAAAGTAAATTATAAAAGATTTGTAAATGTAGGAGAGAATCCCCCAACCTTAAGGCGTCTCGAGCCGAAGAGTCGGGTTTTGCTGTTGGGTGATAATATGGAGAAGAGGATCAGAGACGAGAAAGCGGGAGGCTCCGGCAATCCTCCGCCCAGAGCCACAGGCCGGCCTCTACCGCCGCCTCCAAGGGGTCTGCCCCCGCCCCCTCGCCCCAGGTTCGAGCCTGTCGATCGTGAAAAGGTCTATAAAATTATCCCTTCTCACTCTGCCATTTTCTATTCTGATACTTGTTGCATTGTTATCTTACGCTCGCTAGCTTTGAAATCCCTAAGCTCGTGTTCACTGATAAAAAAACCAAAATTCCGTTAGGAATTGCGATGTCTCTACTACACATCTATCTTTCGCTAGTAAAATAGTGGTTTTTTGGTTAATTTGTTGTTATAGTAGTTTCTCGTTTACGGTGAAAGGGAGATTAGGGTTTTAGGTCTTCTAACTTACAGGTGTTTGATGAAGCTATAAATTTGCTAGTTGATTTTGTTGCTTGCCATTTAATGAGATATTTCTAAGAGAAAGTTCCTTATGTTAGTACATCGTTTTCACCCTTTAGTATATGCCGTTGGTATCTCGGTTAATTAGTTTTTTCTGGGCCGGTCCTCTGTTACGGAAGTGTTATTATCATTGTTTTGCAATTTTGATGCATATTTCCTTAATATGAATCGACAACCTATAATCGGTAATGCCACTCAAAAGCTTAAATCTTTCCTCCATCTTTTTTCTCAGGGGGGAAATAATTTGCCAAGGGTTGCACAAATTTGAAATTTATCATTTATCTAATCATGTATACCCGTATTTGATATCCAATTAAAACGATACCTGTATGCACTGATTCTCTTCGTTATCGCACCCTTCTTAGATGCAAGTGCTGAAAGAATATTGCACACGTGTTTGAATGCTGGTTGTACTTCTATTCTCGTTAGCCTTTTGTTTATGCATTTCTCCCTTTTTTCTTCGTTAGAAGGAAAATGTGTCCTGATCATTTTGTTGTTTATTGTGGAATGCAGACTTGTCCCCTATTGCTTCGTGTTTTCACTAAGGTATGCCAGCAGCAGAAATCTTTATGCTGAGATAGAATGATTACCCTTCTCATATAAAGATGCTTAATTGAATATAGCACAACTAACTAGTTAATACACTGTTTGTTGATGAGTTACTTGATTCATTTGTTGACCTCTCTTATTGATCCTTCCCACAATTTCTGCTGTGGATTATTTCATAGAATACATATATTTTGGTGGCTTGAGGTCAATTTACTTGGATTAGCAAGCATAATCGAGGATGGAAGACTTGTTGGTAAAGGTTGGCGAGTCAAGAACCGATAATAGAAGGGTGACAAATAACAACGCACACACCGCAGAAGAATGGGAGGGGAGAATAAGAACAGGAACACAGAGAATTTCTTTACGTAGAAAATCCTTCTCAACTTAGAAAAAAATCACGGGACACTTAGTTCACAAACAATTTCACTATATAAGTTTTCAGTTGCAAAAACTCTAGGTTACACAAACCCCAAAAGGAGAGAGTAGAAAGTAAGAGCACAACTTCACTCACAGTTTTTCTCTTCACACACTCTCACACCTTAATCGCTTACAACATACATATATATACTATTTGGAAACCACCTACAAAGGTGTTGCATGCACGAAAAAACCTGTCACCATCAACAATGTAAAGCTATTCTACAAGTCATCATGCTCTGCACAGACGGCGCCCACTCTGCAGAGATCGCGCCTGATTATCAGGGATCACTCGTGCTCTGCGATAATCATTCTTCTGAGCTGGCGTGGTTGGTCGTTTCCAGCTCCCTTGCCTTCGCCCAGTGACGTCGGCCTTTATCAGAGACATTAGCCATTAACAAGTCCTCAGACCTTAACAGAGATCTCGGTCTTTGTTGAAGTCCTCGGGCCATGACAGAGACTTCGGTCTTTTATTTGGGCAAAGTCCTCATCTGCTTTCTGCGCTCAGGTCCTCGGGCGAAATTGTGCACAAGTCCTTGGGTTTTACTGTACACAAATCCTTGGGCCATACTGCTTTCTATTGTGGATGGTCAACCATTCATTGACCAACTTCTCCTCACAGCCGGTCAACATCCCGTTGACCGGCTTCTGATGTTTGGTCTTCCTACACGGGAGTGACCTTATACCCTAACAAATTTCCCTTCACAACCGTGGGGGAACTAGATTTGATAAACCAGCCATACTGCAACAGGCTTCAAGTTTTCCCTTTGGTAGAACCTTGGTCATCATATCTGACCCATTCTCCTCCGTTCGGACTTTTTTAAGTGACAGCAGTCCAGCATCAGTAATATTTCTCACCCAATGATATCGAACATCAATATGTTTTGATTTTGAGTGAAATGAGGAGTTTCTATAGGGATGTATAGTACTTTGGCTATCGTAAAGCACCACGTACTTCTCTTGCTTGAAGCCTAGTTCTTGGACGAATTTTTTCAGCCACAGCACTTCTTTGCTGGCCTCATTTACTGCATTGAATTCTGTCTCAGTCGTTGAGAGGGCAACACACTTCTGCAATTTTGATTGCCAAGGGACTGCTCCTCCGGCAAACATGACTAAATATCCCAATGTGGATTTTCTAGAGTCAACATCACCTATCATGTCGACATCCGTGTATCCGACCAGGTGAGGCTTATCATTTTCGAAGCACAGACACAACTTAGAAGTCCCTCTGAGATATCTCATTATCTATTTCACTGCAGATCAGTGCTCCCTTTCTGGGTTTGACATAAATCGACTAACTGTGCCGATAGCATGTGCAATATCCGGCCTCGTGCATACTGCCGCATACATCAAGCTACCCATGGTCGAAGAGTAGGGTATGCTTCTCATGCTGGCTTTCTCAACATCCGAGGTCGGACACTGCTCACTACTCAACATGAAGTGACTTGCCAACGGTGTACTTACTAGTTTGGACTTGTCCATGTTAAAGCGTTGGAGTACTTTTTCAATATAGCTCTCTTGAGACAGCCATAATTTCTTATTCTTACGATCGCGACATATCATGATACTCAGAATCTACTTTGCCGGCCCTAAGTCCTTTATAGCAAAGGACTACCTAAGCTGCTGCTTCAGTTCCTTTATTTGAGCGCTGTTTTGCCCAATTACCATCATGTCATCCACATAGAGGAGGAGAATGATGAAATCGTCCTTGGAAAATTTCTGCACAAATACACAGTGGTCAGAAGTAGTCTTTCGGTATCCTTGACTGACTATGACAGACTCAAACTTCTTGTACCACTGTCTTGGAGCCTGTTTTAGTCCGTACAGGCTTTTCCTTAGGTGACATACTAGGTGTTCTTTCCCTTTAATCTAGAATTCCTTTGGTTGCTCCATGTAAATTTCTTTCTTAAGGTTATCATGAAGAAATGCCTTCCGGATATCTAGCTGCTCCACCTCTAAGTTCAGAGTAGCAGCCAAACCTAGCACTACCCTTATTGAGGACATTTGTACAATTGGGGCAAATATTTCATCGAAATCGATTCCCTTTCGCTGGTTAAATCCTTTTACCACCAGCTTCGCCTTGTACCTTGGTTTCGAGGTACTTTCATCCGTTTTAAACGAAATACCCATTTATTCTTCAAGGCTCGCTTCACCTTTGGCAATTTAGCCAACTCAAATCTATGGTTCTCATGTAGTGTACCGATCCCTTCCTGCATAGCTTCCATCCATTTATCCTTATGCTCGTTTTTCACTGCCTCTTCAAAGGTTTTGGGCTCACCTCCATCCGTGAGCAGGACGTACTCATTTGACGATAGTTGGACGGACGGTCATCTATCTCTTGCAGATCGACGAATAATAACCTCCTCGGCCGGTTGAGGAGTAACGTCATTCACGTCTTTGTCAGGCATTATAGCTTTTTCTTTACTATTCATCTCGGTCACTCCCGGACCTTTATTGCAAGGAGGTACCGCTCAGACAATATCAGTGTTCATCTTGTTTGCCCGACCGGTGTCTGATAACACCTTCTTCTCTTTACCAATATTTTTAATGGTTTTTTCTTCAACAAAGACCATATCCATTGACTGGACAAGCTTCTTTTCATTTGGGTCATAGAACCTAAATCCCAGTTCATCTTCCACGTAACCCAAAATGACGCACTGTTTCGTCTTTGACTCCAACTTAGTTCTTTTATCTTTCGGGATATGAATAAAGGCCTTACAGCCAAATGTTCGACGATGGTCATAAGAAGGCTCCTTTCTGGTCCATATCTTCTCTGGAACTTCACCATTTAATGGCTTACTGGGCGACCTATTGATAACATAGGCTTCCGTGCTCAGGACTTTAGCCTAAAAAGATCCCGGGAGCTTTGCTTCAGACAGTAGGCACCTGACCCTTTCCAACAACGTGCGATTCATCCGCTCAGCCACGTCATTCAACTGTGGCGTCTTTGATGACTTCTTCTGATATCAAATGCCATGAGACCGGCAGTAGGTATCAAATGTCCCAATATACTCTCCGCTATTGTCGCTCCGGATACACTTCAACTTTCTTCGACTCTCACCTGCAACTAGAGCATGAAAATGCTCAAATGAGGGTTTGATCTTTGGTTTTGAGTGGCTACACCCACAACTTTTTTGAGCAATCATCAATGAATGAAATAAAATATTGTGCTTTTTTGAAAGACTTCTCCTTGAATGGCCCGTAGACATTGGTATGTACAAGCTCAAGCAATTCGGCTTTTTAGGAGGACGAGTTTCCTCGGAAAGATACTCTCCTCTGCTTTCCCACCATACAATGAGGATACGTCCTCAGCTCATCTTCCTTTACATCTGGTATGAGATTCTTCTTGGCCATATGACATAATCCTTTTTCACTTATGTGGCCCAATTGGTGGTGCCACAGTTCCGAAGACTCTACGTTGCTAGCAGCATTGATCTCTCCTGCATCAGCAGAGGCCTGTAACACATAAAAATCAGACGTCTTTCTCTATCGGGCAATTACTAGAGACCCTCTGGTTAGTTTATATGTCCCATCACTGAAGACATTGCAAAAATCAGCATCATCAAGTCTTTCTGCTGAGATAATATTCATCCGAATGTCAGGAACATGCCGGACGTCCCTCAAAAGCAGTCGAGTTCCATTATTGGTGACGAGAGACACGTCACCGTAGCCAACAACTCTAGATATGTCCATGTTTTCCATCTTCAAGACTCCAAAGTCACCTGGAGTGTAAGATGTAAAGAGCCATCTCCGAGAAGTGATGTGGATGGATGCTCCAGTATCTACCATCCAGTCGGTCTCCTGCTCGGCTAAATTTACAATGTCATTTCCTTCACAGGTCAAAAGGAGATCACCTTCTGTAACAATAGAGATTGAGGCATTTTCTTCCCCTCGTCCCTTTTCACCTTTCGCATTTTTCGCGTTTTCACGCTTTCACTTGTAACAATATTTCTTAATGTGGCTCTTCTTACCACAATGATGGCACTCAAAGTTTTGAAACTTTGAGCGAAATTTGTTGGGGCCCTTTTCTCCCGACTTTGGGCCGTGACCTCTGCTCCTTCCCCGTAACTTTGTCACGAGTACCTCGGAGTGTGCAGAGGTGGAAATCCCTTGTGACTGCCTTGATTCATTCATGAATAGAGAGGCAATGATCTCGTCCAACTTGAGAGTGTCCTTCCCGAACAACAATGTTGTGATGATGTGGTCGTACGAGACCGGCAAGAAAGCCAGCAACACCAACACCTTGTCTTGCCTTTTGATTTTCTCATCAAGTGCTGACATTTGCATCAACATCCGGTTAAACTCGTCCGGGTGCTTTTCGAAGCTTACCCTTTTAGATAACTGAAAGCCGTAGAATTGCTTCTTCACATGAAGCCTTGTTGTAAGGGACTTGGACTTGTATCAACTCTTAAGTTCCTCCCAGACCTCCGTTGGGTTAGTCAGGCCAATGACCTCTTGAAGGGTATTGTTTGCAAGATAAAATTTGATAGTGCAGTTAGTAAGATCTCTCTTATCTTGCCATATTTCTTCCGTCATATTCTCTGGCTTCTCTTCCCTCCTTCGAAGAGCTTTCACCATTCCTACTCAGGTCAAAATATTTTTCTTCATTTCTTACCAAAGGATAAAATTATTTTGCTCATTAAACTGCTCCACACTAAATGGTAAGCTCTTCGATGTCGACGCCATACGACTGAAGCTACACAAGCTGTCTTTGATATCACTTGTTGGTAAAGGTTGGCAATTAGACAGTTAAGAACCAAGAAGAGAATGATGACAAATGACAATGCACACACTGCAGAAGAATGGGAGGGGAGAATAAGATAGAAACACATAAAATTTTTTTACGTGGAAAACCTTTTTCAACTAAGAAAAAAACTATGGGTCATTTACTCCACAAACAATTTTACTACGTAAGTTTTTGGTTATAGAAACCCTAGGTTAAAAAACCCCAGAATGAGAGAGTAGAGAGTAAGAGTACAACCTCACTCACAGTTTTTCTCTTCACACACTCTCACACTTTAATCGCTTACAGTATATATACTATTTGGCTACCACCTACAATGGTGTTGCATGCACGACAAAACTTGTCACCATCAATAATGTAAAGCCACTTTGCAAGTCATCATGCTTTGTACAAACGGCGTCTACTCTGCAGAGATCGCACTTGATCATCATGGATCGCGCGTGCTCTGCGATTAACGTTCTTCTGAGCTGGCGTGCTCGGTCGTTTTCAGCTCCCTTGCTTTCACTCAGTGATGTCGGCTTTTATCAGAGACATCGGCCTTTAATAAGTCCTCGGACCTTAACAGGGATTTCGGTCTTTATCAAAGTCCTTGGGCCATGGCAGGTTCTGGCCTTTTATCTGGGCAAAGTCCTCGTGCGCTTTCTTTTCCCAAGTTCTCGGGCCAAACTGTGCACAAGTCCTCGGCCTATACTGTACACAAGTCATTAGGCCACACCGTACATACATCCTCGGGCCATACTGCTTTCTTTTGTAGACGGTCAACCATCCGTTGACCAACTTTTCCTCACAGTCGATCAATATCCCGTTGACCGGCTTTTGCTGTTTGGTTGTCTCACACGGGAGTGACCTTGTACCCCAACACGACTTTGATTCTTGCACTTGGAAGTGCCAGGGAAGGGAATGAACTGTTCATTTGTTGGTTGTTATCTAGAAGTGGGGAATGCTGATCTTTGTTTAATTTTGTTATCATGCGATGTGTTCGTATATGCGGATCTTGGGTTTGGGGAAGAATATAACTGGTTGAAATGTCATTATTGAATTGAATTTTTGTCTGTGATTTCCTTTTCCATTCGAAGACTCACACGAGGTTGAGAAAGCATTTTTCTGACGATGGGAGTTGGTAAATTTTGTTGGTTGCTTCCTAGCAGCCGCTTTGTGGAGAAGTTGGGATGGACTTTTGACTGTCTAACCTCAAGACGTTTGATGGACACCCAATAAGCTATATTCTCATGTCTAATTTGTTAGATTGGCAGCTCAAAAGCATGGCTACATCACAGATACCAAAGTGCTACCTTTCTGACTGCCACCAAATAGTTTACCAAACACACTCAATTTTGAACTTTTTTATTGGTTGGAATTCACGGGAAGTTAGTAACTTGTGAAAAATAATCTGGTAGTGGTTAATGTGGGGACTAAAATAGTTAGCTGTGCAATTGCTATATCTTTATCTTGTTAGTGAGCATTGGTTCAACAATGATGATGCTTCTTTATAGTATACCAGTCAGAGGTTTAAATTGTAAAAATAACCTCTTTGTAGTATTGGGGTAAAGGATGCATCCGTCTTCTCCAAACTTGTGCAAGATGCTCTTTTGCTGCCGCTTTATTTTTGTTACATAATATAGATGTGTATTTTGGCTGATCAGTGATTAGAGAACATGCAACAAATCAGAACAAAAAAAAAAACATATATAAGGAAGCGATCCTGTAATGATACAGGCACTAATCTCTGATTATTGCTCTTGGCTTTCTTGCATTGTGAACATATGGCTTGTTTGAGAAAAATATTGTGCCTATACAAACAATTTTTGATTAGAAAATAGTTTCCCTCAATGAGTTGATTGCTTTGTTTTCCCCAGGTTGGAGGCCATCACGATAAAGAAGACTTTGCTGTGAGAGGCAAAGAACCGAAGGATGAGGTTCAAATTTATACATGGAAAGATGCTACACTGCATGAGTTAACTGATCTTGTATGTATTATAGACTGAACCTTCTCTTTATGCGGCTTTCTTCATCATCATTTTCTTCTTCTTCTTGTTCTTTTCCAGCCAGCTTCTATTTTCAATGTGTGCTGTTGGTTGTGATTATCTTCAGGTCAAAGAAGTTTCTCCTGCTGCAAGGAGACGAGATGCAAAATTGTCATTTGCCTTTGTGTACCCGGATAAACATGGTCGCTTTGTAGTGAGAGAAGTATGTGCTGCCTTTTTCCCGTATATGTATGTTTTATACATTATTGCTAAAATCACCTGCTGATTTCTGAAGACAACAAATGGAAAGGCATATTTTTCCAGAAAATCATCTCGGGAACTGGTCCAATTCTATCTCTGTTCCTTCCATTGACATATTAGGGAAACATTGGATTTGGAAAGATTTCTTCATTTAATATAAAAGAAAACCTTATCAATCCTTGTAATTCATATCCGAGGCCCTACTTCTGCCTTATCAAACAAAATATAGTTAATACTAGGTGAAGATAAGAAATGCCTGAACTGTATTTTGCTTTCGACATGTGAAAATTTTGCTTTGCCGGCTGTTTTTTTCTTTTCATCTTTAGGTGGGCAAGACGTATTCTTATGGGAACGGAAGACGTTTAGATGAGGGCAAGGCATTGGCTGAGCTGAACTTTCAGGTAAATCATAATTTTCATATACAACCTCACTTTGAGAGCAAATCTGTGCGTGTTTTAAAACCATCTGCTTTGAAACCCATTTGTAGATTGGAGACTACTTGGATGTGGCAATCCTGTAGAGATGATTACGTTGATGATTTTTCCAAATGCAGAGTCAGTATTAGTGTGTTTGTGTCATTGGAGAAGATAGCAGGATTATGCCTTCTGGTAATGTTCATGCATATTTTGGCCCAAGGTGCTGTATGCCACTGTTTGCCTGTCTGTGCTGCCGCTGCTGTTACTGCGTTGCTTTGATTCTCACTTTGTACCTGACTTTTAGTGTAGTTTGCAAGCCCCCTTGTTTTTGTTTCTAAAGTTGCAGCACCTGTTTGTGGTTGATCCCGCAATTGAACTCTTTCGTAGCAGTATTAAAGCTAAGGTGGCCTAGTACACGAGTGCTTTTTTCACCAAGTTATTACAGGCTTTGGGAGAGATCAAGAAAAGGGATAACTAGTAAAATCTGTATAATTCAACAATTGATAGCATGTGGGAGCTAAGCAAAACCTTCAAGGGAAAAATAGTAGAAAATGAATATATTGAACATCCTATGGAATCGTGCAGATTGTAAAGGAAACAGCAAATCCACCGATTTGATTTCCATCAAAGAGGGTTGTTCAACAGTGCCAAATCTAAAAAGCAAATCAAAACAGAACAAAAATTCCCAATTGTGGCTGCTCGGATTATGGATAGCTGTGGCTGCAAAAACAGAACCCCTCAAAACTGTAAGAAATTGTGATGTTGATCTTCCTAATGCTTAGTTTTTACGCAGCCTGTGCCTTGAGCTTCTTTCGTCTGCAATTGGGATTCAATACCCGCAAATCTACTATGTTATTTTAACTTATTGTAAAGTAGGGTCAGTTATAAACGCACAACCACAAACGTATATAATCTCTCAGTTCGGTATAAATTCTCTAATAATAGTAATAATTTCATATGTGGGCACATATCTTATCTTTGATCTTGGTTCTCTTATTTAATTTTTTCACAAACGCCTCTCCGTTCCGCGTTAACCTTCGAAAGGAAAAGAAATATCTTGAAAACGTTATTTGGATACCCTTATGATATCATTGGATAACCTGATTTTTAATACGTCTGTGCAATATTCTTAATATAAATAGGTATATGTAACGTCACGTTGTTAATAAAAAAATGTTTAGTTATTGGATTGTTGTAAGTTTTGGGCAATATCCCTTAAACTTATTAGGGGCATGGTAGGACCCCAGCTAGAAAGTCTTTGAAGAAAGCAACAGGAGGCGGGCAAAGTCTAACCTCATTACCCCTACCTAAGAGCACGAGGGTCATTTTCCTTGAACCTTTGTTCAACCCCTTCAATGAAGTAATTTGATAGACTTTATATTAAAGCTTTTAATGTCATTCTGTTATGATTTTTAATTTTTAAATATATCTCTACCTATATATAAATAAATCGACTGTAAATGGTTTTATGCTGGTGGGATATTTAGCTACAATTGGGATTTAAAGATAAATAAATTATAGGAGCAATTTAATTATTTTTTTAATATATATATTTTTATTATGTTTTTTGGGGGGTTTGGTTAATGCTAGCTACCGATCAATTGCCCGAAACCCCCGGCGGGGTGGTCAACTACCCCTCCACGGCAAAAAAAAAAAAAAAGAAAAAAAAGCCAGAAACGGAACTGTCTTTATTTTATTTTCTTATTTTCATACAAGTGGATTACATCGATCCTCGTGCCCTTTTCGTGGAAAATTTTATTTATATGATTTATTCCTTGTTATTTATTTCATTCTCAGTTTTTTTTGTTAAATATCAATTTTATTTTGTATGAAAATTTATCCCAATTATATTGTAAAATAAAATCTAAATTTAATATTTAAACTTATTGAACTTTTAAAGCGTTCTACGCTATATGTCTAGTGTTAATAATATACAGCTAGAATCATAGTTAATTTGACTTAATATTTTCCATTGAAGGAAATTAATATTAAAATAAAATTTGAGAATATAATTACATAAATAGGATTTTGTCAGTATAATAATATCTTACATACTAAAATAAAAATATAATTTTCAAAAATAAAGAATAAATTTTATAAAAAATAAAAAGACGAAAATTATTTTCGTTATTCCTCTGACTTCTGTCGCCGGTAGTGTATTTTGGCTTTCATTTTGATGCATCGTTTTCGCTCTTGTAATTTTCATAGAAGACAAAGGCTAATGGCAAACGAACGATGCCCACAAGTCGGTAATCAATTGTTCTATGGCAACTGGGAAGCCGGTTGGAGCCGCTCCAACGCACTATTATTTATTAGATTTAAGGTGATTCAACAACTCATATTTAAGTTATTAAAAATATAAAATTAATTTTTATTATTAAAATATTAAAATACTTATATTTTTAAAACTAAAAATCATATATATATATTTTTTTTTTAAAAAAAAAAAATTTAAATCTCAACGTAACCCGGTCATATTAGAGCCCCCCATCCCTATTCCATGGTCCAAAAAGCAAAATCTAACCAACAAGAATTATGATATATATATACATATTTTTATTTTTTTTATTTATAATATTTTATTTTTTAAACTTTTGTGAAAACAAATACACCATTATTAATTGAGAAAAAAAATTTCAAGCTACGTAATTTTATTTATTTATAATAATTTTAATGGTTTAAATTTATTCCATTAAAATGATAATACAAATAAATAAAAATAATATAATATTTTTATACACTATACTAATTTTCTAAAAACGGAGTAACTAAACGAGCAATTCAACCGTTTCTAATTAATTCAAAATAATTAGAATTTTTATCATAGGATATAAAATATCACCACGAAAGCAAGTAGTTGGTATTTATTAACCGTCAACTGATCGATCGGTCGGTCAATCAAAATAGTTACAAATACACATATGGTGTGACAAAATTGTTTGGTAGTGGGGCATGATTAATCTATAGTGAAACAAAATATTTGTAAAAATAAACATATTGAGAAGTAACTCTTTTTTTACTTAGCCAATTTTCGAGTACATCTTAAGCAAATTTTATATCTGATACTCAAGCCAACTTATAGCCAACTTTAAACGATAATCAAATGCTAAAAATCTTCTAATTTTTAAGTGCCAGATCTTTTCAGTATCTTGCCCGCCATGACACTCCAACGGTAAGAAATTAAGAATAAAGGAAATAAACTTGGAAAGCTGTTGGCCGCCGCACAAGGAAACTATCGC
>JAOVVI020006287.1:1147-15763 GCA_028571085.2 Nepenthes alata | reverse complement strand
CAATTGAGGATGACCAAGAAGTTCCTGCAAGGGTTAAATGATGAGATTAGGAATCAATTAGTGACCCAAGAGTTTCAGGCTTATACTGAGGTCCTAAATAGGGCCTTGGTGGTCGAGAAAAAATTAGAGACACAAAAATTACTTGGAAAAAGTTCCGCTAGCTGGGCAAGTAATGGTAGGAGATCAGATGTAGAACCACCTAAGCCATCCAAGAAAGTAAGAATGGTAGATATGGGGAAGAGCACTACCGAAAATTTATCGGTGACTAGTTCACAGACATCAACTGCTACATGCGCATATTGTAGGAAAAAGCACACGGGGAAACCTTGTTATAAATAAATTAGAGCGTTCTATCATTGTGAAAAGTTGGGTCACCTGATAAAAGATTGCCCGTTACCAAAGGGTCGAAAGGAAAGAAGTCAGTGGTTATGATTAGAAGAGGCCAGAGACACCCCGAGGGCAGATGAAGGTATTTTCTTAATCAATGAATATTGATTTGTTACGTATTTTTTATTCGCCAAAAAAAAGAGTATCGACTAGACACTGTTAGAACCTTCTAGTAGAAGGGCTTGTCAATGATAAGGTAAGTTAGCATAAATGATATGCTTATGAGAAAGATTGGAATATTGTTAGTCCATACAAATAAGCAATCACCTATGAGTAAAGTAGGAGAGGCGTCCGTAGGACGGAATTGATCCACCTATAATTAAAATTTTGTGATAAGATATCTGAGGACTTAGGAATGATCCCTTAAAAGAAAATTTAAGGACTTATGAAACTAAAAGTTAGAGGTTGGGACAGGCGGATCTCAATATATTCGACTGAGGAGAACACTAAGATCAATAGTCGAAATCAGAAGTCTCCGTTTGGAAGTATGAAGAATCACTTGGAAGATAATTCAGATTTAATAATTTTAAGAATTATGAAGATGAACTTTCCTGTGTCGCTTATGGATTGATACTCTTGAGATAAGTAGGAGAAAAATTCCTTATCAGGGTTATTTTTTGATTGGAATTGGTAATCATTCACCCACAGTAATTCCAGATGAGGTTTTTGGATTGAAGTAGTTGGTTCATTGATATACCAACGAGGTCTTTAAGCTATTAAGTGAAGAGATAATGAATTTGAAGCCACATCGAAATCATATAAATTGCAGATTCTGATCTTGCTACGGGTTGAGGGATGTGAAAGTTGTTTTCCCTCAGTATATGGATTTGAAGAATTTGAGGCTGTTAAGTGTTAGGGTCTCGAGGTCTTAGGCTACGTGCCGAATCCATAGAGACTGTTATAGTTAGGACTTCTTATTCTGTTGTGAATTGAGGACCTGTGAGAAATAAACTCTGGGGCATGGATATCTTAGAATCGGTCTAAATCAAGATTTATCTTATAGGTTTGATGTTCGGAGGGAAAAATGACATTGTACCTTGAATTTCATGTTGAAATTTTAGTTGAGCTAGGTAAAAGAACCAAAATACTAGTGACGGTAAGATATAATTAAACAAATCAAAGCTAACTGATTGAACAGAACGCGCAGCGGAAGAGTGATAAACCTGTGCATATATAAGGTTGAGGTTAATGTCCAAAGTAAATGCTCAATATTGAGGTATTTTGCTAATTTTGAGGATAAAATTCTTTTTAAGTGGGGGAGAATTGTGAGATCCCGAAATTAAAAAGGTATAAAATCAGAATAAAATATTGCTACTTAAAAATCGGAGAATTTTGTTGAAGCCTAAACCTTGAGGGTTTTAATGAAACCGGAACGACTTTATGCCACTAGAAGGCCGAACCATTTCATGGAAGTACAAGAGGCTGGAGTGAATAATAAGAAGATGTTGACCGGATTTAAAAATATTGACTGGTCTTCAATGAAAGAAATAAAACGTGACAAGAAAAATGGCTTAATTAGAATAAGGAGCATTGACCGAAAAGTTGACTGAATAAATTAATGGCAACTAAAGCCAAAAGCCAACTTTATTATCTAGTTAGAATCTAACTAATCATCGACTAAATGAGGTAAGTAAACTACCTCGTTACAGTTTGAGAAAAAGTACTCGAGTAAATAAACTAACCTACTTACTCCCACCTACCCTCTGAAAAGAGGAACCGAAGTAGGTGACTTACCCCACCTAACCCCTCCTCTATATATATACTAAGCTTCAGATGAGAGGTGAGTATGGGTGCCGACAATTGAAAGCAGTTAGAAGCGAAGAGGGAAGGAGAGCTTTAAATCTAGCAAAAAAGAGCAGTAAGGAGAGAAGTAGAGAAGGAGAAAGCTTCTTGTCTGTAACGGTGAACGGACAACTGTCAGGCAAGTGTACACCTCCCCCCTACTTTTAAGATCATGGTTTAATACAAATGTATACTCTATTTTTGATATTGGAAGTGTACTTTGGACGTTACTCTTTCTGTTCTTAAGAATATTACAAGTGTACTCTCCGTTTTTAAGATCATAATTTACTGCAAGTATATGCATGTTTGCAACGCGAGTATGTCTGAGTTTTGATGAATTTATGCTATGATATGTATGATATTGCTCTCATTGTTTGATTTAAGAAAGAATCTTGGATAACCACGTGATTAGTGGAAGCCCTGTTATCCATGATGTTTTGTTTCTTTATGCACGAAGCATGGTTATTTCTCGATCTGCATGAACTTCGATAATTGCATGTTTTAAGAAAAAGGCCTCCGACTTTGTTAAAAGAAAGGAAACCGGCCCTAAGGTAAGAAAATGAAGCCGGCCTTAAAGCATAAATGAAATCGGCCTTACATTGTAATTTGAAACCGGCATTTACTCTTGAACTTGAAATCGACCTTAATCGAAACCGGCATGATATGAAATCGCCATGCATAATGTGAACTCGGCTTTTTGATAAAATTGAAACCAGCCTCCACCCTAAGCCTAAATCAAGTTCAGCCTTCCCGTATTGAAAAATTGAGTTCGGCCTCCCCATAATGAAAAATTGAGTTTGGCCTTTCCTTGATGAAAGATCAAGTTTGGCCTTCCCATAATAAAAAATTGAGTTCGGCCTTTCCTTGATGCTAAATCAAGTTCGGCCCTCCCCATAAGAATGAAAGAAGTTCGGATGCTAAATCAAGTTCGGCTTTCCCTTGGTGAAAAATTGAGTTCGGCCTTCCCTTGTACAAAGATGAAACCGGCCACCTTTGAATATGAAAATGGAAACCGGCATTTGCATGTTTGAAATCGGAACCGGCTTGCATGTTAAAATCGAAAACCATCCCTTGCATGTTTGAAATCAGAACCAGCTTGCATGTTGAAATCAAAACCGGCCATTTGAACATAAAAATCAAGTTCGGCCTCCCCTTTTTGTATGAAATCAAGATCGGCCCTTTTATAATGAAATCAAGTTCGGCCTCCCCTTCAGCATGAAATCCAAACCGGCCACCTTGAGTATGAAATCCAAACCGGCCTTAAGGTATGAATTCCAAATCGGCCCCAAGGTGTGATTTGAACCCGGCAAGTGTCCCATGAAGTTGAAACTGACCTTAGAGCAGGTTTTGAACTTGAAATTGAAACCGGCTTTAGAGCATGTTTTAAAATCGGAACTTGTCCCATGAAATTGAAACCGGCTTAAAGTACATGATTTTTGAACTAAGTTCTGTGATTTGAAATCGGCTTGAAGTACATGATTTTTAAACCAGCCTTAAGATATCTGTACACAATCTATGAAGGATTAATAGTGATATTTCTGACTGATACTGAAATTGGCTTTCAGTAAATGATAATAAGAAAATGTTTTTGTTCTGTTATTATGAACCTAGGACTGATATGCAGTCAGGTTAGATTCTTCGACATGCCTTAGAACGTTATGGTGGTAATCGATGATAACTTTGTCCATGGAGTTATATGTGGTCCGCCCCTCCTCAGGGCATTATAATAGGAGGGTAGCTTCTGTTCTGTTCTGACCCCTTGGATTGGGGAAAGATCCCACGAGATGGGTTATTTCTGTTCAGTTCTTGGCCTTGGATTGTGTGGACTAATAAACACAATCTATCCTCGATTATTTGCTCCCTCAGCTAGTAGGGTCTACTAGTGGGTTCCTTTACTGATAAGGATGAGTTTTCTGTAAACTATGAAAGTAAGACCGATTTCTACTTTCTGAAACTTGAGTACATTGATTTCTGATTTTCGAAGTTTGATCGTTTTAGTTTTATGTCTGTAACGTAATTCTGTTATAAACTACTTTCGTATGACATTTGCATCTTCATATTCATTGTATTTGTTTTACTAAGCTCTATTTTGTATACATGTTTTTCTGCATACTTGCATATACCTTGTTGAGTCTCGGCTCACTGTTATACTATTTTCTCCCTCCAGAGGAGACTATAGAGCATGTACCTGATGAGAAAGACTAGAGTTCAATTTAAAGGATTCCTAAAGATTTAGAGCGCCTTTGAAGTTATCACAAAGGAAACAGTCTTGATGTAATGATCCAACTAGAAAATATATGAATTTTTATAATTGAAAATTTTATAATTATGTATGCTTCAGCAAGTTATTAGAGTTACTTCTACTACTTATTTTGTAGATATCCTGCGTGAGTCCTAGATAGTATCTATGATCCTGTGTTGTGCATAATTGGTTTAGTTGGGTTTTCAATTCTGTTCGGAATGACGGAGTCAAAAAAAAATCTGTTCCGTCACACCTCGAGGAAGAGGTCAAAAGGAAAGAAAATCATCGAAACAAGGGGGCCACTTGCTGAAGATTCCAGTGGCTCCCAAAGCACCCATTTGCATTACTTCTTCTCGATTTAAATGACGTTTAAATTTTGAGACTAAGGAAGAAAGTCCTAAGTGATGAAATCCTGGTATACCCAAGATTTTGAATGCTCTTTGGTCTAAGAGGAAGTATGATGCAGTAGCATGTCCAAAATATTCTTGGCCAAATAGATAGTAGGTATATCAGTAAATTAGTTAGAGTTGAGGACATTCCCCAATATAAAAAGAATTGCCCTCACAATTGAAGCGGATGAGAGAATAAAAAGGATCGAATAGTAGATTTTTGGAAAAACACTAATGGGAAAATGATCGAATAAGGTCAAACACATTTTACTTCGAAGATAATGAGATATCGGTTCCCCTATAAATTTAAAATGCCTATGTTAGAGCCAAATAATGGAAGAATTGATCCAGTTTATTATCTCTACTACTTTCAAACATTACTCAGCTTAAAAAATTTTAAGGATGCCGTACTTTGCCTCTACTTCTCTTTAACTTTAAAGGAATATATAATAATTTGGTTCTGTTTGTTAGGACTCTTAACCTTTCACCAAATATGCCCCCGAGATCAAAAACCTAACAGATATAAACATCCATACTCACAGGAAAAAAAATGCAACGTTAGATCGAGTTCAAATTCTTGCAATTTATCTAAGCCACTAATCTAAAGGAAAAAATATAAAAATGTGAGCATAAAATTCAACAAGAGCTAGCAGACCAATTTCTATTTTAGTTCACCTCTAATCAAAGGGAAGAAAACAACCCTGGCACATTATCAAGATTTGACATGCTCCTAATGAAAGCCTAAATTGGTTTCTAGCCTTATTTAATGTCGAGACTAGAGGCACCTCAAAACTCACTGATGATGTGAAATTGAATGACTTCATAGTTACTATTCAACCGGTAACATTTTTTAAATTTTTAGTTTAACATGATCCCAATACATTCTTAGAGGTAGAAGCTATCACCCGAGCTTATATTATGGTAAAAAAGGCCAACAATACAAAGCAACCAAATATCCAAAAACTTTTTAAAGAAGAGAGCAGCTTGGATTATGAGCATTATCCGGGATCAAAGGATGGAGGAAAGAAGAGAAATGGTAATAATTCTTCCACGTGGGATTCGTAGAGAGCATCATTCGGGAAAGCAACAGAAAACCAAGTTAGGCATTCATAGAGAGTACATGCGGTTGAATTTTATATATCCTAGATTATGAGCATTATCCGGGATCAAAGGATGGAGGAAAGAAGAGAAATTGTAATAATTCTTCTACGTGGGATTCGTAGAAAGCATCATCCGGGAAAGCAACAGAGAACCAAGTTAGGCATTCATAGAGAGTACATGTGGTTGAATTTTATATACTAAATAACATTTAGATGAACATTCTAATTCATATTCAAAAGAAAAAAATTCTTGATGTAGCCCAAGCCAATCAAGAATCCAAAAGAAAATGATTAGTTTACATGCTACTTCTACCATCAATCTTAGGGTACAATATTGAATATTGTAGGATGCTTCACAAGGAAATTGAGATCTTAATACAAAAAGGGAACCTCAAGAAATATTTGTAAAATCTAAAGTCCACCTCAAGTAATGATAAAGGTGACGTGTAGACTGAGCAACCATAAAACTGAGTAGTTGTAGGAGTCATTAATATAGTGTCGATCAAACCTGTCTATGCAAAAACTCTAGATCATTCAGAGAAGATATTCTCCAGGAGATACAATTTAGTGATTAAAAATGGTGTCATTACTTTTAGTAATGATTATATGATATATGTAAGCTTTTCTCATTCTAATTCTCTTACTATATCAACACTTATTCTAGACAGAGTATATAAATACCAATTGAAATGAGTCTTTGTTAATAATAAAAGCTTAAGAAATAGTCTTCATGATATGTTAATAAAATTAGGGCCCAAAAACAATCAAATAGGACCACCAGATTGAGCACTATATAAACATGATAAGAAATAGGTCTGAATAAAGGGAATGGTATTTTTAGAGGTTATATGGGAATATATCCAAGTATGGCATCCTAACAGCTAACTTTTCTAGCTGTTGATTTTCTCTCAATTTACAACGCTATATTGGACTAGCCATACTTAATAATATTTAGAACAATCACTTTAATCTCATATAATAAAATAAAATTTTTAACTAGATACGGGATTGGAGAAGTAAATTGCGACTAGTTCATTTGAAAAATTGCTACTTGGCACAAATTAATTGTCCGACTCCTCCACAACCAATTAAAAAAATTGATTTCGAAATGAAACATCTTTTCAACATGCTCAACCTGAAGAGTCACCTCTTTAGATTTCACTAAATAAGCAAATAAATATGTTCAAATCAGTTCTTCAGTAAATTGAGATCTGAAACAGAGAATAATTGAGTTTCAATGGAACACGAACGTTTTTGTTTGGAATCTAACAAATGTCAGGCATTCTAATAGAAATTATCATTTACAAGTTAACCTCACACTTGGACATTGGCCTATTAAATAAAAAAGATGGAACTGTTCAATGGAAAAACTCAAAGTGGACCATGAAAAGATCAAGAAATTAATTGATACTAAATTAGTTAAAGAAATAAATTTCCCAAATTGATTGTCTGGTGTCATCCTCATCAAAAAGAGCAATGAAAACGGAGGATGTGTGTCATCTTCTCTATGTGAATAAAGTATGTTCAAAAGATAATTTTTTACTTCTAAAAATCAATCAACTGGTGGACTCAACATCTGAACATTAACTACTAAGTTTTATAGGCGCTTACACTCTTTCCAATTAGATCCAAAAAAACCCAAAAGACAAGTAGATGACCTCATTCATGACCAATTAGTGAACCTACTACTACAAAATTATGTCATTTAGTTTGAAAAATGTTCGAGTAATATATCAATGATTGGTTAACAAAATGATTGAGCAACAGATCGAAAACACTATAGAGATATATGTTGATAACATGCTTGTCAAAGGTGTACTTACCGATAAACATATTACGATCTGGCCAAGGCATTTAAGATACTCATAGCATACCAAATGAAAGTAAATGTATATTCGGGATAACTTCAAATAAATTTCTAAGATTCATGGTCTCACAATGTAGGATATAGGTGAATATGGAAAAAATTAAAACAATAATTGATATAGAGTTGCCTCATACTATTAAGGTTTAGCTCATTCACTCGTCACTTTATCTCAATTCTTAGCAAAGGCATCCAAGAAATATTTATCACTCTTCAAGACATTAAGAGTAGTAAAGACAAATGTTTTTTTGTGGATGGATGAGGTACATCCGGCATATCTGCCTTTATTAACCTATCTTAAAGAGTATGAGGAATTATGCCCCTAGTTAGTCATCTTAAAAGTAGCCCTGAGTGTTGCTTTGGTCATGGAATAAGCGGGGATTTAGTGACTAGTACATTGTATCAAAAAGATTCTAGCCAACTCAGAGAAATTGCTTTGATTCTAGTTTTTGCTACAAGAAAACTCCAACCCTATTCCCAAGCTCACAATATAGTGGTCTTAGCTGATAAACCATTAAAAAAAATCTTATAAAAATTAAAGTATTCAAATATTTGATTAAATGGTTAATTGAATTGGGCAAGTTTAACATAGAGTTTCAGACTCGATACCCTATAAAACGCCAAGCTCTCACAGACTTCATTGTTAAAGCAACGATACTTCTCTCAAAAGAAATAGATGAATATATGGAGGCTACACTAGATAGGTTATTGCCCACATAGACGTTGCATGTTGATAAAGAAATATGGACAATTAGGTAGTGGAGCAAGAATAATATTAACTTTTCTTGAAAGGTTTGAGATTAAATACTCAATTACATTCAGATACTCATCCATTAACAATGTGGCAAAATATGAATTCTATAAACTGAATCAAACTGGCCAAAGAATTTTCTCTCAAAAACCTAATCATATATAGTGATTCTGAGCTAGTGGTCAATCAAATATTAGATAACTTCAAAGTATCAAACTTGGACCTTGCTAAATATCTCCACATGGTATGCGATCTCTTGCCATTCTATAATAAAATTAAAATTACTCATATTTCTAGAGAAAATAATGAGAAAACTAATCGACTTTTTAAATTTGCAATATCTAGTTACTCGAACAATACACCTGGGAAATGAGAGAGGTGCTTCAAAGGTTTATCAACGAGAAATAAGATGAAATGTTCCTGATAACTAATAAGATAACTTAGATGACTCCTTATTTTAAATGCCTTAAAAATAGAACACTTTCGAGTTATTCCACAAAGGCAAAACAAATTTTAAAAACGGCTGGTTGGTATATTTTAATATAAGGGTCGCTGTGACGGAACAAATTTTTTTTATATTTCCGTCATTCATAACTCGATTGAAAACCCAAACTGAACCAAATAGGTACAACACAGGATCACAGATACCATCTAGAACCCATATACTTTTAACCATAATAAGTAGCGGAAGTTACTCTAACACCTGTGGAAGCATTCATATTCATTCCAAAATATTTATTTCTGAGTACATAGCCAAAAATATTTAACCATAGAAGTCCATCAAGTCATTACAATAATATTTCTCCAAAATAAGCTTTCGAGGTCTTTAATAATCCTTCAGACGAGCTCTAATCACTCCAACTCGTCAGGCACAAGCTCTAAAGCTTCATTTGTAGGGAGAAAAAATATAAAACGATGAGCTGAGGCCCAGCAAGATACATGCACATGAGTAGTAAAACGATGGTATAACTTTACATAAACAGAACGGTTAATCCGAATGCAGTCCAAGAATAAAGAAAATATACCTTGACAGTACTATACTAGTAGACGGTAAACAGTAACATAGCATATCGATAATCGGTACGATAAACGATGAACGGTATATATCATACCTGTAAACAGTAGTTCATATTTGAAAATCGATACTTCATATTCGGTAATCGGTACGGTAACATAACATATCAGTAAAATAGTAAACAGTACTACATATCATATCGGTACAGACCCTGCCAGTATACCCTACTAGCTGAGGAGGTGAATAATCAAGGATAGATTGTGTTCACTCCACACAATCTAAGGTCGGTACTGTCATATGTGTATCCCATCTCACGGGATCGGTATGGTATGCCACCCGAAGGTAGGTCGGTAATGATAATTCTCTCTGTCCATAACGCCCTAAGGGTAGGGCAGACCACAAATAACTCCATGGACAGAGTTATCCTCGATTATCATCATAAAGTCCTAGGGCATGCCGGAGAACCTATCCGGACTGTCGTCAGTCCCGGGTCCTAAAATAATAGGAACACTTCTTTTCTTGAAAGCCATTTTCAGTCAGCCGTAGTTCATTTTTTGTATGAAATCGGAGTTCAATTTTCAATACAAGCCGGAGTTCGTTTTCACGTTAAGGACGAAGCACTTTTTCATGTGCAAAATCGGACTTCGTTTTTCATTCAAGCCGGAGTTCCTCTTTTGATAGAAACAGGAGGTTCAAAAGCCGGAGTTCATTTCTCTTTACAGACGGAGATCTTTTTCAAAATCCGGAGCTCAAAGCCGAAGTTCATTTTTAAGGACGAAACTCTTTTTCAAAAGCTGGAGTTAACTTCTTTATTATAGACGGAGCTCTTTTTGTGTACAAAATCGGAGTTCATTTTACATTTAAAAGCTTGAGTTCTTTCTAAAATGACGGAGTACTTTTTCTGAAAAGCCGGATCTCATTACAATCCGAAGCTCATTTTTCTCAAAGGATGGAGTACGTTAAAAGCCGGAGTTTAAGGATCCGAAACACTTTTCTCTGAAAGACGGAGAACTTTTAAAACCCGAAGTCTCATAAATTTGGAGGTCTTTTTTTATCGACAAAAACGGAGTTCAAAGCCGGAGTTCCTTTTTCATCTGAAATTCGGAGTTCTTTTTAAACGACAAAGCCGGAGTTCTTTTAAATGACAAAGTCGGAGTTCTTTTTAATAACAGAAGCCGGAGTTCTTTTAAACGATAAAGTCAGAGTTCTTTTTATTAACAAAAGTCAGAATTCTTTTAAACGACAAAGTCGGAGTTCTTTTTATTAACAAAAGTCGGAGTTCCTCTTTTGACAGAAACATAGTTCAAAAGCCGGAGTTCATTTTGTCTTTAGGACGGAGTTCTTTTTGATGTACAAGCTGGAGTTTACTTTTTACATTAAGGACGAAGTGTATTTTGGACGGAGTGTCTTTTGGAGGGAGTGCCTTTTTCTTAAAAAGCCGGAGTGCCTTTTGGACGGAGGGCCTTTTGGACAGACTGCATTTTAGACGGAGTGTATTTTTCTTAAAAAGCTAGAGTGCCTTTTGGGCGGAGTGCATTTTAGACGGAGTGCCTTTTTCTTAATGTCAGATTGCCTTTTGGACGGAGTTCGTTAAAAGCCGTTCATTTCATATTAAGGCCGGAGTTCATTAAAAGCCGGAGTTCTTTTCTTTCTTAAAAATCGGAGTGCTTTTTCTTTCTTAAAAACCGGAGTGCATTTTCTTCTTTAAAAATCGGAGTGCATTTTCTTCTTAAAAATGGGAGTGCTTTCTTCTTCTTACAAGCCGGAGTTCTTTCATTCATAAAAGCTAGAGTTCTTTTTAAGGACGGAGTTCTTTTTTCGAAACGGATGGAGTTCATTTTACATTACAGGAGGTGGATATTTAATGCAGAAAACAGGAACCTAAAAACAGAGTACACTTCATGAACTTCAAAGCAGAGCAGAGTACACATGCAATATTCTTAAAGCATCAATTTTAAAGCAGCGTCCGAAGTAACTTGCAGTAAAGCATAATTTTAGAAACGGAGCAAAATATACTTGCAACAATCTTAAAAACGGCGTCCGAGGTACCCTTGCAGTAAAGTATAATTTCAAAGCACGGTAATATTCTCATGAACTTAAAAGCAGCGTCCAAAGTACACTTGCAATAAAGCATAATTTCAAAGCACAGTAATATTGTCATGAACTTAAAAGTAGCGTCCGAAGTACACTTGCCTGACGGGCTGACTCAATTTTTTTCCCTCCTTGCCTGACAGTTGGTTTCTCCTTGGTGTCCTCCTTCACTCCCTTCTTACTGCTGGCATTTTACCTTTGCCAAATGCAGCCTTCCAACGCTGGGTTTATATAGAGGAGGGGTTTGGTGGGGTAAGTGGGGTAGGTGACTTACTTTGTACTCATTTACAGACGGTAGGTGGAGTAACTAGATTAGTTCACCCACTCCATTTGGTCGCCGCCTAGTTCAATCCTAAGGTTTACTCTTTGTTTATCCGCTCAACTTTTTGGTCAATATCTCTGATCAGTGCCGGTTCTAATTTTTGTAACCTTTCAAGAAATCCGGTCAACTCTTCAATTCCGATCAACATCTTATTATTCACCCCGTCCATCTCCTTATCAACAATAGCCGAACTTTTTTTATTAACAGATGCCGGAGTTTCTTTTTACATCTAAGGACGGAGTTCTTTTCACTTCAAAGGACGGAGTGCCTTGGGACGGAGTGCCCTTTTGGACGGAGTGCCTTTTTGGACGGAGTTCTTTTAACTTCAAAGGGTCGGAGCTCTTTTCACTCAAGGGACGGAGTGATTTAAATTGAGTTCTTTTTAAGACCACTTCGTTCTTATTTCGCACAATGTACTCCGGCTTCATGGCCACTCTGGCCTCCTCATGCTTTCCGGTCAACATGCGTTGACCGAATTATGCTTTCCTTCATATATTTTGGTCAATGTGCGTTGACCAAATTTTACCTTTTTTCAACTTTTCGGTCAACATGTGTTGACCGGGCAACCATCAATTTTCATGGATCCCTTGATTACTTCAATTTTTCTAGATTCCGTGATCACATTGGCTCAGTAATCAAGATTTTTCTATGTTTTAGAATCTGGGTCATCACAGCTTTCAAAGGAGTGGTCCTTGGGTGCGTTCTATAGGCTATCATTTGTGTTAAGCCGGCCTAGTATTCACCTGTGAGTAAAGCTTGGTGGCATTGCCAAAGTGTAGACTTGGATGGCTAGCTTTGGTGGAGCATTTTGCTCCGATCGACCATCGTTGACTGATCACGCTTTCTCCTTGTAAAGGAGGTTGTCGCATGTGCCGCGCTAGCCCCCTAAGATTTTTGACTGCTAATGGGCCACTTGGATAACCAAGGTTTAGATACGACTACTCATGGGCTGTCTAGATGACCAGGGATTAAGTTTGGTCAGCTACTGGCTGCTCGGATGACCGGCATTCATGTACGACTACTCACGGGCCGCCTGGATGACCAGAGTTTTGATATGACCACTCAGGGACCGCCTGGATGACCAGGCTTTAGAGAGTGAAGACCCTCCCAACTTAGGGGTAGCCTAGGTCATTTAAACCAGCAACAAGAATCACACATATATGCACACAAAAGAAAAGAAGCACACACAGCATGCTAAAGGGAATACTTGTTTTATTAATTAAAACGTGCATACAAATGATTACATACAATTATGAAGACTACCTACCTGGGTCCTTATTGGAAGTAGCGTTTGAGGTGGATCATATCCCACGTTTGTGGGACTAACTTTTTTGTCCTGATTTCAGAGCTTGTATACTCCGTTTCGTAGGACGACAGAGACTAGAAAAGGACCTTCCAAATTTGGGGAGAGCTTATTTCAGCCGGCCACCTTTCCTGTGGCATCGATGCTTTGCAAGATGAAATCTCCGACATCGAACTACCACACTTTTACCTTCTTGTTGTAGTAGCGGTAATTCGGTGTTGGTAGGCCACTGTTTGCATTTTGGTGGTATTGTGAGCTCCTTCTAGCAAGTCTAGGTATTCCCAAATTTTCTGGGAGTTACCCTATGGGTTAAAAGATTCCACTCTAAAACTTGGAAGCCTAATTTCGATCAGGATCACCGCGTCAGTCCCGTAATAGAGGATGAAGGGTATCTCACACGTTGGTTCCTTTGAAGTTGTCTGGTAAGACCAAAAGACTGAGGGGAGCTCATCTACCTAGGAGCCCCCTACGTCCTCCAGCTTGGTCTTAAGCCCGTGGAGTAGCATTCGGTTTATGACCTCCACCTGTCCATTCGCTTGGAGGTATGCCTCCGGAGTGTGGACGAGCCTAATCCCAAGGCTAGTGCAATACTTGATGAGACATTTTTTTGAGAATTAAGTCCCGTTGTCAGTCACAATGACTTATGGAATGCCAAATCTACTGATAATATTCTGGTGAATGAATTCAAGAGCGTTGTATTCTATGATCCTAGCCAACGGGACGATCTCGACCCACTTTGTGAAGTAGTCGATGCCTACTATGATGAACTTTCTTTTCCTAGTTGCGATCGAAAATGGGCTGAGAATGTCGAGTCCCCATTGCGCGAAGGGCCACGGCGCCTATAGGGATTTCAGCTCAGCAGACGGTTGGTGGTGAAGGTTGCCGTGAAGCTGGAAGCTTTCACACTTCTTTACAAACTCGAGTGTATCCTTTTTCATCGATGGCCAATAGTAGCCTTGCATCATGATCTTGAATGCTAGATTTTTGCCGCCGACATGTGATTCGTAAATTTCAAGGTGCACTCCGCCCAAGGCGTAGTCAGCCTCTTCAAGGTTAGGCACCAGAGGTACGGAGTCGAGTAGCCAGGGCAATACAACCGCCCGTCGACTATGGTGTACTAGCCAGCCATTCTCTTGATCCGCCTGGCCTCCTCTGGGTCTTCTGACAATGCTTCATCTGCTAGATATCTCAAGTAGGGTGTCATATAGTTTTTCATCCCGGATATCTACATTGCCTCCTGTTTCTCTATACTTGGAGCATTCAGGACCTCCTTCATGTCTCTTGAGTACTATTCTCGATTTTCGGCCACTGCTACTCTGACCAGCTGATCGACCTTCCAGTTTTTAGTTCTGAGAACATGGACCAGGCTT
>JAOVVI020006286.1:1407-15763 GCA_028571085.2 Nepenthes alata | reverse complement strand
GAAATAGAATAAGGTAATAATAGAATAATTATTTCAGAAAATAAAATATGATATGAATAAAATTAAAATTATTAATATAATATTTGGTTGTTATAATTGGATAAGGTGAGAATTAATATTTTAATATTTAATTTATAAAATAGTACGAAAAATAATATGAGATTAATAATAATAATATATAATAATAATATCTAATAATAATAAAATAATAATAATAAAAATAAAATAATAATAATAAAAATAAAATAATAATAATAAAACAAAATAATAATAATAATAATACTTAATAATAATAATAATAAAATATAAAAATTATTATTCCTATATTTATAAAAATAATAATTTTTAAAAAATATTTATTTTTTATTAAATTTATAATTAAATAATAAAATTTTACTTTTAAAAAATAAAAATTTTATTCTTATCTTATTTCTTTCTCTATCAGATGAGACGTAAATGAAAATGCTTTGAGTGTTTCTTGTGCTTTGTATGGCGGTGTATCTCGTGGCGTCGAGAAGTTTGGCAAAAGCAGAAGTAAGAAACACAGGAATGGAGGGGAGGGTAAAGGTCTTATTCAAAACTCAGGACACCATCGTTTTCGTCGTGCCAGGGGACAGAAGCTGACCAGATGCCCATTCAAGATAATGGCCCTTTCCCTGTTGCGGACAACGAGAAGCTTCCATCATCTCTCTCCCCAGCTAGACTCTTCGGAGCAATGAAAACGATTGGTACAAAGAGCGGAGAAAATGAGAAAAAGTAGAGTAACAAAATCTCTATTGTGATATAGTCCGTGTTTTTTACAATCTGTGTTCTGCCGACGTCTCTGCCAACGATGCCTACTTAATGCGCTCAGCGTCGGTGCCTTAATTATTTTCCCAAACCCAATTTCCTGCTCTCTTTGCTTAATTGAAGTCCAATTTGTTGGCATATTTTATCTGCTTCCCATCCTCGTTTCTTGGAAGAAAAGGAGAGAGAAGACTGAACCCAGTTTCCTTTCGGCAAAACCCGTTTACTAAAAGAAAGAAAAATGCCTGATTCTCCAATAAAGAACTCTCCTCCTCCGAATCCGAAGTCCCAGGAAGACCAGAATCTGAGGAAGACTCAAAATCGTCTTTGTGATTTCTGTGGCGAGTCAGTTGCTCTTCTATTTTGCAGAGCTGATTCTGCTAAGCTCTGCTTCGCTTGTGACCTTGAAGTCCACTCAACAAACCCTCTCTTCACTAAGCATACTCGTTGGCAGCTCTGCGATTCCTGCGACTCTTCCCCTGCTTCTATATTTTGTTTCACTCATCGTTCCGTTCTCTGCCAAAATTGTGATTTTGAATTGCATAGTTCCTTGACGAATTCTCCGGTACACGATCGACGCGCTCTCGAGGGGTTTAATGGGTGCCCTTCAGTCTCTCAGCTGACAATGTTTTTGGGGTTTGAGGATTGTGATCCTAAGTTTCTGTTTCTTGGTGATGGGAGAGAGTGTGTTGGTGTTGGTGATGGAGTCTTTGTTGAGTCTGAAGAAAATGATGACGGGGTTTCAGATTTGTTGGCTTGGGATACTCCCGCGATATTCAGCATTGATGCGTTGATTGTTTCAACTGATAAGAATCACAATTTTGAAGCGTTGGGTGTGCCTCCTTTGCCTAAGGTTTGAGACTACTGTCTCCCCTTCCTTCCCACCCTATTATTGGTTTCTGCAATTAAATTCTTGTATGGTAGTGATTGCTGTTGCGGTCAGTTTCTGGTTTTCATATCGTGGAGTGTTGTAATCTATTATTGATTGAGTTTTTTGTTAAAATTTCTATTGTAGTTCAATAGTTAGATTAACTATTTTGTCAGGTTAATAATTTGTGTGCAAACAGTAGCAGTGTCTTCAGTTATATTTATGGGTACAAATTATGGGATCTGGTTTTTTCATGTTTAGGATGAGGGTAAATGGTGTGCGTTTACTTAAATATAGATTATCCTTTTCATTCTATAATAACTTGCTAAAGGATAACATTCATGGATCAGGACCGGAATTTCACTTGCGGGAAACACAAACAAGATATACTTGATCAGCTTCGTAAATTGGCCAAGTTAGAACCTAACCTCAATCATGAAGCAGAGCTTGTAGTGGGAAATCAGTTCATGGCAGAAGAAGATAGTTTTTTCGTGCATGATATACATGAAGTTCCCTGCCTTGATTCCGAGCAGATTGTATTTTTGGGGCACGAGGTAAAACGATCTTTTCCATTATATGTTTTATTTATGGCTGTGGTTTGATGTATACGTGCTTGCTTGCACTGTATGGTCTTCCAGATAATACATGACCAGGGAAGGAGATAAAGTCGCATATTTGCTGATTGTTTTTATGGAACTATCCTTTCCCTGTTTTTGAAGTGTTGGAATTTTTATGGAAGAATAGGTTTTGTGGGTGTTTTCTATGCTGATCTAGCCATGGATTAGTTCTCTAGGACCTTTCTCGAGATGCATTGATCTCTTAACATAAATTCAAGTGTTATGTCCTATTCATATCAGCTAAATTGTATGATTGCTTGGCATGAATATGATGTTTTATCTAGTGTTGCCCTATTTGCTTGTCTTTTCTGCGGATTGGTTGCACCAGTTTGAGGTATAGGGTGTGCATTTGAGATTAGAATGCTGATAAAGATTAATTAATCCTTTGGTTGTTACTGCCGTTAACTATTAAATTTGCTGAAACTTAATGAATTTTCTTCTGTGGAAATCCATTGTAAAGGCAATTCATTTATGACAATAATCTTTTACCTGAGTTTCATCTTAAGCATGTAATAATGTAAAGTCAAACAGCGGAACAGGCTTTACTTGAAGGGTCCTTAAATGGTCTTTATGGTGCTTGATCTCATGTGTTATTCTTGGTTGCTTATAAATCTTCAGGAGTTCATCGGTCAACTCACAGTAGATTGTTGGGGTTACCAGCTGGCTTCCTTGTCTCCTACTGTCCTTACTATTATTATATCTCAACTTCAGTTACTAGATAGTTACAGTGGATAAATTTAAAGAGATTATACCTCTTGTCCTACTTGAAAATCATATTAAAATAATCTCATCATTTTGCTACTTGCTAGCATACTATTGTCATCGAAGTGTTAATTTCATTGAATAAAAACCGTATAAAACCCTTCAAATATATAAAATATGATTAAATATGGTCAAACTTTAATATTTAACTAAGTTTTGATGTGGTTATAGGAAAATAATTTTTGCATTTGATATGCTACCAATACGTATTGCCTGATATGGCTGCTATCTATATCTAAATCCATGTTTTAGCTTCATGGTTGATCACAGAGTGATCGGGCAAGTTGTTCTGATGATTGATATGCAAATGGCTTTTGCAATTATGCATACGAGTATGATAAATAGGTCGTAGAACAGCACATGATTGTCAAATCAAGCACTAGTACAGGTACGTAGGTATATTAAAAGGGACTAGAACAACATTGGCTGCAAAATTTACTGCTAGCCAAATAATTTCCTTCCCAAAAGTGCAACAAATTTTTTTCTCACAAATGTATGAAGTCAGTCTCCAACAGCCACTTTTAGATATCAATATGTGTTGGTGAAGAAGAATGCTAAAGTATTTACAACATTTACTAGGTTATTATTCTAGCTTAATTGTGTAAGCATCAATTACTTTGGATAGCTATTATTCTTGGTCATACAGAATCTAGCTGGAGCTTTGCTGAAATGATTTTACTCTTGAGATCTCAAGGGAAATGAATTTAACATTTTTTTAACTAAAGAAAGTGCTTGAACTTATCATCTGTACCCAGCAGTGACTTTGTTTACTTAAGTTTTAAATAGGGAGCTTTAATTTTGATTTTAACACCGTTCTATGTCTTTTGTTCTCTTTCATTCTTGTCCAATTTTCATGTGAGTTTCTGCTATTGCATGAACAGTCATGTTACCTCTTATGCTTTCAAATTTTCGAAGGGGTATTGCCTTCAAAATTTCCCTCTTTACTGCTTCCATAAGAGCTAATTCAGTTTATTTCCCCTTTGGTTTCATTAGTTGAAAACTTGTGCAAACTGTGGGAATATATAAAAGTGGGAGAATTTTGAATTAGCATGCCAGTGTTATTAATGAAACAGGGTAAGCTTAGTCCATGTTTGTGGTTGACAAAGCAAGACCCTTATAGTTTTGTTCTTTCCATTGAACAAAAGATTGGCTAGTATGTATTGAGAGCCCCAATATCAATGTTTACCAATACCTAAAAATATTTTGATGTCATTATATTGGTAATATATCGACCTACGTCGGCCGAAATTTTAAATATCAACCAACACATTGGATGTATCGGTTATTCTATTTACTTTGATTCACTATTGGAGCCCTGAAATAGGTAAAAATAGATGATTAAATAGGAACAAATTTTTGTATATAATTTACTTTTAATGTAGTCACAAGGGGAAAAGTGTTGCTCCCGAGCTGTCTGGCACCAAATATTTATCACCCGATAAGGCCAATACTAATATATCATTGACCGTTGTTGATTTTGTTATGATATTTTCTTCCATGGTTCTTTCTGTTCTTTGTCACATGGCCGTAATATGTTCAATGTGCTTTGGACTTATCCTGCATCTGATACACTTCTATGGTGACTTTTGTTCTATGTAATTATTTGGCCTGCAAGTGCAATTCTAACTTCTTGGTCTTATACTTTTATTTTCTTCCTTTCCAATTTCTCTATTTTATGTGTTTGTTTGGTCAGAGTAGACATCTTTGGAAATGATCTGTTAGTGCCCTGTTCATGCAGGCAAGTTCATATCCTTGGTTTAGTGATGGTTGTAATGAGGCTGCAAATGAGATTCTTCTTTCTTCAACCTCATTTGGAGGCTATATTGAAGAAAGTGTTGTAAAATCTGAAATAGACCTGGCTTCTGGTTGTGATGCTAATCTTTTGGGAAATGTTTGGCATCCACATAATGCCAATATGACTGAACCTCCAGTATTTTCACCAAAAATTCCTGGCCATGAGTTCAATACTGTGGATAGAGATTCTGCACTATCCAGATATAAAGAAAAAAAGAGAACTAGGAGGTATGTCTACAAAGTATTTTCCCATAACTTCTTGTTTTGAAGTCTCTGCATCTGATTCTGTATCCTTGATCAAGTAGGCACTTAGCATTTTTCCTTCCTTGTTTTGGTATTCTGAGATGGTTTTTTTTTTTTTTAATTTTATTTCTTTTTCTACACCAACTACTTATCCATCATCTAGCATGATCTTGTATATTTAGAACTAGTAGAGCAAATGGAATACCACAGAACTGTATGGTAACGAAGAATCTGTGTAGCCAATTCCTCTTATAGGGAAAAGGCAGTTTAATTTTGTTTATTTTCTTACCTTGGAAGTCAAACCAACTATATCTCTAAGTGGTACTTTAAAAATGGCAAAATGTTGTAGTACATATCAGATCAAAAGAGGCCTAAAAGTAAAAGTTAGATTTTTGTTGTGGTCACCTCATAATATGGGATTTTCTTTTAATGTTAACAATTATTTGGTTCAGGAATTTCATGGAAGTATGATGGCATTTTCAGGTTTTTTACATGGAAATTATGGAGTAATCATAAAATTATGAGGAGTTAAATGTATTTCCACATTTTCTTTTGTCATGCATAAATATCAGCATCAATATCAACAAATCCCTAAGTCCCATGTTTATCTTAAGGTTGACTATATATATTCTTTTCTTATATTTCTCGGTCAATGCAAAATCTTTTGAAACTAGAAATAATTTTATATTCTTCTTTATCACTTACAAGTTTTTGGAGTCCTACCTCTCCCTTTCTTCTTGCCTCTTATCTCAACTAAATTAAATTTTCTTATCAACAATTTGTGGGTCTTATATCAACTCCAAACCACCGTAATCATCATTCGCCATCTTTTCTTCTATATAGATGACTTTTAAGTGGCTATGAATATGTTAATTTGTTATCTTTAAATTGGCATCACACACCCATTTGAGAACGAGGGATGATTTATAATACATAGAGGGTCGAACTTAGGTTCCACTCCCCTTCTACTTTCATCTACCAAAGACTCATGTGCAAGTTTGCACCAAGACATCTTATATTGAGTATGACCTGTACTAAGAAAAATGGTTACAGACTCAAAAAGTTAACCCTTTATACACTCCTGTAATAAGAAACTCATCAATGCCTCCTATAGCTCTAGCAATATCTTTTCTCTTCATACAATGGATGAAAATATCGGTATCTGTATTAATCACGGTTATATCGGTGTCAGACATATTGAATAATATATATTATATCAGATATATCGAATGAAAAATAATTTTGAAAATAAGTTGATATGGACGTCTCGGCAAATATATCGGTTGTATCGGCCAATATAAAAATATATTATAATATTGTCATGATATTGAAAACTATTAATATTGGGATCTCGATACCAATACCTATCGGTTGATATTTGTATTAATACTTCAGACATATCCTAATAACATCTAGATATCTTTTATCAACTCTTTCTCTAACACCTACCAAAATATTTCCTATCATAAGCCTTCTTTTGACCAATGAAAACTAGTTGTAAATCTATTTTCTTTTCTTCTATAATTATTCCTTTTTAGCCTTCTCGTAGGGTTTTAGTATCATTGGTTCTGTGAAATCAAAATGATTTTTCCACACATTTGTTTGTCATAGTATTTCTTTAATATATTTTAGCAAAAGTTTCATATTATAGCTCATTAATTTAATAACACGAAAGTTAGCACAATTTAAGTTTCTCATTTATTTTTATACATACTAAGTGCTTATTCCTCCAGTCTCGTCATTTTTTGTTCTTAAAAATCATATTAAACAAAGTAATTAACCAATCCACTAACTTCTGTTTTAGGAGGACTCTAATTTTATTGAATATCTTCTTGAAATAACTCTGTTATTTGCCATTTTCTTTCACTAATATATGATTATATTCACCTTTCATGGATCTTATATTACCTAGGTTCCCATTCCTCTCTCTTGTATCTTGTTTGTTTGTCTTTCTCCCAAACTTTGGTGTCTATCTTGCTAAATATAACCGTGGCTTGCTACTGCTTTTATTGCATTGTAATTTTGAAGTTAGGATTCCCACAATGTTCCTATGCCTTGTAGCACTCATTTTTTACTTTAGTACATTTTGGATATCCTCCCCCATCAATTACTTTCCTTACCATAAATGCTTCTTCCTTTTGGTCATATTAAGACTTCTTGGCCTACAACCTTAGTGCATTTAGCCCTACCATCCACTGCTCAAATGTCTTCTTTTAAAATCTTTTTTTATTATACTCCTTTGTTGGGTTACAATACCATCTAGTTTTCTTGCACATAAATGTTACGTCCTCTCTCTTCCCTCTTAAATGCTTACATCTAAACTGAGTCTATGTTATGTAGTTAGACTCTTATCAAGAGTGATTTTACAATTGTTATAACACAACCTATGTAATTTTCTTGCTAAAAGAAATCTATTTGAGTGATATTAGATCATCTCTTAAAAGTTATAGCATATTATTATCTTTTCTTAAAGCAAGTATCTAGTCATTCTTATATCTGAAACCAAAATTCAACTCTAAAATCTTATCTTCCGAGTCATTCTTATCTCCAAAAGCAAAATTACCATGTACTCTTTCATATCCCTTATCATCCTTCCGTACATATTCAAATGTCCTACCAAAGGTCTCATCTGCACTATCCTTTGCATCAACATTCAAATCTTCCTAAAATTATTATTTATTATTCTCTTGTTAGCCTATTTAAGAAATATAAATCACGAAAATTGTTCCATTTTGAACTAAAGGCTGTGTTAAAACCTCCGAGAACACCATATTTGCAGCACATGAGTAACCTATACATACATCTGACCCTTTCAAATCCCACAACGGGGAGTCTTGTGCACTGGGCCACTCTATTTGCAAAGCATGAGTATAAATAGTGTTTGTTCATTATGTTCTTCAGAGCAATTTAATTTTTATGATTCTATCCCCAACTCTTATGAAATCTACTACACTGTCTCGTAACATTTTCTACAATACACCTACCCCATTTTTATGTTTTTGCTTCCAGTGTACCAAAGACTAGCCCGTCAAAAAGAACTACCAAAATGATGTTGCGGGGAATGCTTTTCCATCTGATCCACCTAATATAAATATGGTTGAAAGAAGGGTCATACGTTTAGTATTGGATAGTATGAACACTCATTGGGGCTGGGTACAATACAGAAAGTCATGCTACAAAACGGATTTCTTTTCAATCTCTCTTATTTTTTTCCTCCTACCCACTTAGATTATTGGAGGCAAAGGATATTAATTTTTCTCCCCTGCTCCTCACAGAAAGGATCCCTATGTTCTAGGTAGCCAATCTAATTCCACTCTATAGTTCTAGTCTTTTAAGTTTGCGCCCTCGCATTTTTGACACTGTGTTCAACCAGGGATACATTGCATATGAAGTGCAGTTCATTTTATCTATTTCTTGATTATCATTCAAGAAAAAAGTATATATTGTTAGACTGATGTTCTATATGGAAAAGCAGGTATGATAAACACATCAGGTATGAATCACGAAAGGCTCTAGCAGAAAGCAGGACAAGAAACAAAGGTCGCTTTGCTAAGCTAGATCATAGTGGCACCCAATCACGGTCCTAAAAGTGCTTCTGGTATTGCTCACTATAATATCTCCTGTTCTTTTCTGTGATATCTCTCATCTGTTTTTTCTTTGCTGATCAGATGAAACAGTTCTTAGTTTTACATCGTTAATCTTTGAAGTAGTAAAGGGTTTGATAATTTGTAGTCTACTGAGTCTAAGGAACTAAATAATATACAAGTCTGTTTATGTAACACCACTTTATCCATTTTGTCAGCTGAAATCAGATTGCATTGGAGAACTCATCTTTGCTAAAAAGGGGTGTGTTTAAGAATCATTAAAAACGATTCCCTACATTTGTGGATGTAATTTTTTTTTTACTCACAGAATTTGTGAGATGATAATGCCTATTCTTCAAGCCGCTTTATTCATAAACTTCTTCTCATTACTATCATGTTCCAATGTGATTCTCAACCAACTAATCTTCTTCTCAGTGTGAAGCAAGCAACGTTCCAAAATAATGTAGTTTGGGAAACTTGTTCAAATTCAACAAAACCCTCTTCTAGAAGATACTTTTAGTCTAGGTCTCCCTTGGGCCAAAAGTGTCACGACCCTGGTCCCAAAACATAAATATAACGTCTTGAAAATCATTAACCAAAATCGGGTCAAGACGATGTATAAACTGTTAGTTAATATTGCAATTAATTTCAAATATACTATATAATATAGTCCTAGAACTCGGCCAAGCTTTCCTTCTTTGGCCCTATGATTGATGTGTTTGCTCAATATTCATCAAAACATAAATGAAATTTATCTTAAATTTCTAGCATCACTGACAAATAATCCACATATTAAGGCTTCCGGCCAAATTTGCAAATATTTTAACAAATTAACAGGTTACTAAAATTTCAAAATGCAATAAAAACAACTTTCGATAGTTGATTCTTCGGATAACTCCAATAGTGCAAAACCCGAAAAGTGATCCATGCCGCTAATTTGAAAGATAACAAACATGACAAGAGTGAGCCTAAAGTTCAATAAATCTCATATATATATATATATATATATATATGATAAAAAATATGAGAAAGACAATAACAATAATTGTATATAAAATACTAAAAAGTGAGAACAAAAGTAAGAACTGATAGCTTATGATAATCTTTACCTATTATCGAAAGTCAAATTACAGATTTTTTTCTTATAGTCTGGGCCAAAAGATACTATTCAAAACCTGTGGATGGGTTATAAATTATACCCTATAAATGGGAACAAACGCCACTTTTCTAATCCATAGATGTTAGATAATGACGATTGCTTATAAATTAATATATTAGGATTTGTTCGAATATATTTCGTCAATTTTCTACAATGATTTTTATTTAGACAAAAGAATAACTCTGCATAATTGAACAAATTCCCAAATCTTGAAGAGCAAATATCTCAAATTTAACCTAATTGTAAAATGTTTCCTCAAACTCTTGTATAAAAGAAGAGATGCAAGACAAATACTCAATAAATTCATAATTTTTTCACAATATACTGGAAATAAGGCACAAGTTCCAAAATCTCATAAAATATAAACAATATCGACTTGCATGCAAATCAAATTTAAGAAGAATAATAAAGGACCACATGCATGTGCATTTGAATAAGAATTGAGAAGAATATTCTAAAAATTTTAGCAACAATTGAAAAAAGTGCTTAGATACACTTGCTTTAGGTTAAAATTACTAAGACCTAACTCAAAATCACTTCAAAATCACCTTCTCTTTCTTTCTTTCTCCTCTTCTCTCTTGAAATAACTAGAAAAATTATTGAAAAACTCGGCTAAAGTACTTACATATACAGGTTGGCACAAAAGCACCAATCAATCGTGCACCAATCAATCGTGCACCAATCAATGCTATAGGTGCATGTGTGTCCTTCATTTGTGGCCGAAGGCACACACTTGCTGCCATGCATGCATGAGTGTGCATCATGCATGCATCAAGTGAGACTCTTATTGCCATGCCCAAATGCAGTTCATGCGTGGGTCTGACGCTGGTCATTTTCTCTCAATTATTTGATTTCTTACCTAAACACAATTATTTTCAACAATTCACTTAATTTCTAACTTCATATGTTATATTTTAGTGGTTGAGTGTTACAAAAAGGGTTTGACCATGAATGAAAAAATTGGTATCAATATTGCTCATGACCATATTATGTGATACACATTGGGATTAGATATATTAGATATTTTTTTTCAATTTTAGAAATTGGAACTTGTGGGTTAAATATAAGCCAATATCAAAAAATACTGGATGATATTTTGATATCTATTGATATATCGTGATATATCATTGATATAATGATATATTGTGATTTTATTGCAATATCAGGGGGACTGATATCGATATGTATCGGTCTGAATTTCACTCCATAAGCTCTAGCATTCAAAGTTCGAGTGAACAGAAGGTTGATGACCTAAATGTGTTCTTAAGATTATTTGCTATTATTTGGTATGGTGGGTGGGATTGGTTTACTCCCAAGTCTTTTGAAAAGTTTATTTTGTGCTAGTACAACCCAATAAGTCTGATGAATTGGTTATCATCCACTTATCATACATTTGTGTTTCCACTTCCGTGCTACTATAAAAACATCAACCAAAGGACAGCAATATGTAACCAATCAGGCTTTTCTCCGGATGGAAAAAATGGCTGACTAGAAGACAAAAGTTTATTCCGTTTTGGAAAAGAAAGTTATGGTGTGAAAATGCAATCCATTAGCTCTGTTACCTAGCCTCCTTGGGCATTGTATCCTTTTAGATGCAAAATGGAAAAGCTTGGATTCTATAAAATCTGAAGAGCTCTGTCTGTTGTATGAAAATTAAAAGGTTTTTCGCACGAAAAATATTTCTGATATGGAACTTGGATGTTTCAGCCCCCCCTGGCACTCAGATATGTGAACCCCTCATCACTACACGTCATGAATGGATCGTAGGAGTCCTTTAGTATTATGTGATTCTAGTACTAAGCTGAAATCACATCTCAAAATGCTCAATTCACAAACACGCAGCAGAGCACAAACAGGTCGGCAAGGCATGCAACCCTAAATGGCATATTACAAACCCTAAATTCGTGCTTATTTGAAGGCAAGAAAGTAGCAAGAGTGGGCCAAATGCTCAGCAAATGCAATATAATAAATGACAATAAAAATATACGCAAAATAAAGCTAAGGAATGGTATAAGAGTATAATGAAGTTGCATAAACATGAAACATGAATAAATACATTTTCTCATAACACATTTATCTTTCCCATTTTACTTTTAATTCCTTTAGGTTCTAAAACATGCTGAAATTTTTTTATTTTTGCGGACCAGGGCCGGTAGATCTTACCAGCTAACGGTGTAGTCAAATCAAGGAAATGATTATATTACTCCACATGATCTAACGTACTAACCATGAACCTTAAACTTTAACGTCCCGTGGCAGAATGTATATATATAATCCCGGATATACTAGGCCTATAGTCTATATTCTTATACCACCATGTCCCCTGTGGCCCAGAGGTAATTTATCGATTTATCACAGTAATATTTTAAGGTATGCCAGTGAATACTATCATCTGATATAAAAATTCTTGGTCCTATTACACGATTTCTTTTCATATTTCATATTGGAGATTCTGCACAAATGTTTATACTTCTTTTTCTTTGAACTTCTCACATTGAGAGAAAGTTTCAAATATCAAATAACAGATAACAAATTACAGAGTTCCTATTTCCTTGATACAAATTCATAATTTCATATCCTTACAAATACGAATACCAATCTCATATTCTAATAAATTATGATACATATTTTCTATATTCTTGTGAGTTTAAGTTTTCATATGCTTTTAAATACATGAACAAATTATCTTAAAGTTTGGAATAATTAAGAAATTCCTACCATAATGAACATAACTTTAGAGTTTTCGGACAACAAATACCTTCACAATTACATGCAACATAATTTTCGGAATATATACAAGATGACATACAAAATGTACATGTGGATAAATATCTTAATTCATGTCCGATAATATTCCTGGGACACGTAAAATTAACATATACAAAATATATGTACATAAATACCAAATAATTAGAGTACCCATGTCCATGAAGCTAGGATTTTCAAGTTCTAAAACCAAATCATGCATAAACCCTAAATTTCGTGGGTAAAAATGCCGGGGCGCTGGTCAGGGTTTCCAAGTGTACAAAACCGCATAAAACTGCCAAATTGGACACCCAATCAATAAATAAACATATACAAGGTATGGCTATCCATATTCTAAAGCCAATTTATGCAAACACTCTAAAATTAAATGGATAAAAGCATCCAAGTGCGGGTTAGGGTTTCACATACGAAAAACCAGTCAAAACAAAGAAATCCGATATGAAATCCACATATGTGCATGCTCAAGTCATGGGTAATACATAATATAAACTTAATCGGGTATCGAAACAAAAATACCCTAAAAAAACGGAACGAAAGTGCAAAGAAATAAGAGAAAAGGGTATGAGTGCATTTGCCCCGGCCCGATTTATTACTTTTCTAACTAGTTCCAAACCGGATTTGAACCCGAGAGCCTTGATCTCTCCTCTCTCCCTCTTCTCCCTCTCTCTCTCCTTTGCGTTGGAAGTCCGCAAATCTGCCCGAAATAAAACCCTCTCGGGTTTTAAATCCTAGGCTGGCACCCTGGATCCAACGCCTGCTGTGGCGCTCGAGCGCCTGGCAGGTGCGAGTCCCCTGGAACAGGCACCTGGCAGGCATCCCCCACTGCTGCCTTCTACTGCATCCGAACTTAATTTTTTCCCACATTAATTGAGCCCAATCTTGATCATATTACTTTAATTACTCGAAATTATGATGTTCGGAAAACCGGTACATTACATTGAGTGCAGATTAGTTATGTTTTGATCATTTTTTCCCTAGAAGTTCTCTTCTTCCTCCAAATCTTCAGGAACCAAAAAATAATCCCGGAGTTGGAAACTTTGCAATTTTAACAAAAGGTTTTTTTTCATCCTGTTGCTAAATGTTTTGCGCTTTGATTACTTTTGCTGCTTTGAGTCCATTCGAAGGAGAGCCCAGCCCTGTTATACATTTGTTTCCACAGTTTTCCATCAAAAGTCTAATCCCCCAGGCAGGCTACTGGTCCCCCAACCAATTCCCCTTGGTCTCCTTTCCTATCTATAAGAGCCCTTGTTGATAGAAGCAGGTGCATTCACATATTAGATAATGATATGAATATGATTAAAAGGAAGAAATTTACCACACTATTGAGATTAGGGTTTTATCTTTAACTAACTATATCAGGTTTTTTGATATTTTTTTGAGCTCGGTAGAAAAACCCTCAAAGGGCTACTTGTAATCACTATTCAACTCTTCATAAACTCTTCTATGCTATTTTATGTTACATGTATCAACGCCTTGGGGAAGCTTGTCCACAAATCCACAATCTTGGCTTTAGCTTCCAGCAGACAATATTCTGTCTCCCGTCTGGTTTTACACTGCCTATTATCCATTTACTCTACAGTTTTGTTACCTTTTCTTGAATAAAAGAAAACATTTTCCCTGAAACCTTGTTTGATTGAAATAATGTATTCCCACTTTACTAAGCTATTTCATATTTCTCGTGGGAAATTGGAGGAAGATAGAAGAGTATGATCAGTAGGATTACTTGAGGATTTTAATAAAATAACAATGCCCAAACAGAAATTTTTTTTTTTTTTTT
>JAOVVI020006285.1:0-15764 GCA_028571085.2 Nepenthes alata | reverse complement strand
CGTTACCACCCGGGCTGTAAGTTGATTTTCATAGTGCATTGCTTCCCTGGCCGTTGAAGCCCGGAGGGTTTTTCTCGTTTACCGTGGGTAACGAGTTTTCCATTCGTCACCAAAAAATCATGTCTTTATATTACTGCTTACGCTGTTCTATATTTTTGCATGATTGATTAGTACCAATGGCATCTAGATCTAAATATTCTTTACGTGTATTGAATATTCAGTATTTACTGGTTCCGCTATATTTATCGGGGTCGAAACTTGTTTGTATCAAATTAGCACAAAGAGTGCTTTTTCAATATTGACGATATGTCGCAATATATCAACCGATATAAAATACATCCGATATTCGGCCGATATATTTGTTGATACATTTCATATATCAACCAACATTTTCCTGCATTGTTATTCTTCCATGTCTGCCAATATGTACCAGTTTGTCTTATGGTGTTGGGTTTTGATTTCAGTTGTAGGAGACTGCATAACACTACATTTGCATAGAGTTATGGGTGTTCCATCTATTCTCTTTGATATAGTGTCCTACCATATAAAACAATGAAGTGTTCGATAAATGGCCTATTTTTCACATCCAACTCAAATATTCTTTTTGTTCACAAGCAACTCTTAGCGTTCTTCAAGAGAATAAATGGTTAAGAACAAACCTTTGCGTCATCATACCTTTGTTTAATGAAATCATGAATTGATTTTCAAACTCCAGCTGGTGCCTACAACCCATCTTAAGTTTGAGGGGACATCTTAAAGAATATTATGTTTCTAGACTGTAGATTATTTCCGATTTTCTCTAGATTATACCAGGTATTTAGAATAATATATAAGTTATGTGAAGAATATCCTTTGGGGTGCTTTTCTTATTTAGGTTTTTATAATCTATAAAAACATATTCCAAAGTTAACTACTAAAAATATCAATTTTATTCGAAGAAAATATGTTGAACAATTTTTTTCAACTTTCTTGCAATTACCTTCAGGATGTGAGGTATCATTAACATCCGAATCCAGTGAATCTGTAGCATCAGCAAAAGTATTGACATGATCTCGTTCATCAATATCCTGTAAACCTACTGCAAAAGCTGCAGCTCGACTTTTTCCCATCTCTTGGACAACTCTTGCAGCTGCATGAAGTACAGGCCTAGAGAAACTACGAAAAGAACTCTCCAATCTGTACACAGATATTTAGGCCCAATAAAATTTAGAGGAACAATAAGGAGGAATGCTAAATGCAACAGCTACTACTCCGAATCCTTACAGACTGGCTGGCATAAATGGATATAATGCACAGACAGAAAGAAGCACATAAACCTTCTCATAACAAGTTTTATAAGGGGCTGTGGCCTCCTTGTCTTCTTAGATTTGTCTGTTATGGCCTTTGGAGGGAGCTGATCTTTTGCCTCGACATTGTTTTCTTTTGATGAAATAGATGGTGCTTCTGGCAACTTCAAAAGCTCTCGAGTTAAACGATACCACCCAGCAGCTCGTTCTTCAGTCCTATAAAATTTGTTGTGCAAGACAAATGGCAAGACAAATAGTATACTGTAAAAGAGCTTTTTAAATAAAAATATCAGACTCTACAAGAACTGAGATTAGTAATTTGAGAGTTGGAAACTGACATTGGGAACAGATACAGTATGACGACATACCTCTCATTGTTGTCACCTTTTCCTAGTATGCATAGAATTGCCTCAAAACATACCCTTTCACTAGGATCGAGGAGAAGTTGATAGAGCAAAGCATTGAATTGAGATTTAATATCAGGCCTTTCTGGAGTAGAGAATTCATAATCAGAGGCATACTTCACAAAAATTCCAACAAACAGACTTAAATTGGGAACAAAATTGCCTACCATCTAGAGCCCGTGCTCTTGATATTGTATGACACAATCTAGCTAGTGCAACTCTAGCAAGAACATCATGCAGATGAAGAACATCCTGCAAAGCCCCTGGTCCACAAGATACCTAAATCACTCATCTACAGTCCAATGGAGGCTAAAGACTTGAAATACAAATGCGTGCAAATAGAGAATGAACAACATAAAGAAAGTCACAAAACCAAAGCAATTGCTGCATTATGCTACCCCAATGTTAAAAACATCCATTTCATTAAAAAGCAAAATTTAAATAGACCAGAAAGGAAACAAATTGAAATCCTTCGATTTAAGACTAGAAGCTGCAGCATGTGGCTTCCGTCATGTCTGGATTAAGTTGATACAAGACCTTTCTCCCTGATCAATCAATTTGAAATAAAGCAACCAATTTATTAATTTAGAGGAAAAGCTATATATGCAGGAATGGAAACAAATTAGAATCCTTCAATTTATGACTAAGACCAGCAGCATGCAATTTCCTGCATGTCCGGATTAAGCTGAATCAAGACCTCAATCCCCAGTCAGTTGATTAGAAAGAGGTGTATGCCATCCGTACAATGAAACAGTAAGGGTCTGTTCAAAAGTGATAACAGAGGTGGTTTACCAGAAACTTTTCTATGAAAATAAAAAAAATAGAAAATTTGTTCAAATTAGTCTGTTTTTCATTTAAAAAACTGGAATATAGAGTTTTTATGTTGAAAACATGGACAGAATTTTAAATTAAAACTTAGAGAACATCAAAAAAATGTTTTTTAGAATTTTACAGTCTGCGAAAACAAGTTTACACAATTTTTTAAATCTAAATGATAAACTTTACTTATTTTTTTATGAAATACAGTTATAGCATTTAATATAAAGAGCCAAAAGTTTGATCCTTTCATCAATATTTAGGATACTATCTAAACGTTTCCATAACTTGAAATTTTTAATCATTTGTGCATTATAATATTAATGAAACAAATAATTATAAAGCTCTTCAGTCAAGCCCTAATCAATAAGCCTACAAAATCCTTCAACTTGTATTTGATTAAACCTAGGTATTGTTGACTTTCCAGTCTTTATATCCGTCAATGGATCAAATCCTAAATCCATTTATTTTTACAATATCAAACTGAATGGGGATATGTAAACTAATTATAATATAATAATTTGAAGGATCATCATTATTAAAAACAATATCTGATTAATAACAACAATTGACTTATTGACAATAACCATAGATGAGGCCATAAATGAATTGATGAGTTTAACTCACTCTACTAACCGAATCATTAATAACTGATTTAAGATTAGGTATGCATAACACAGTATACAATACGTAATTCATAATAGATTATCATTAAAAACCATGTTCAGTAACAATATGCTGGTATGCAGGATTTAGGATTTTTATGACATTCAGTAACTATAAACCAAGCTTTCACAAGTACAATTCAATCAATTAGTCTGTTCTAATTGAATACCTTAAGTCATACCTTGTTCCAAATTTGTTTCTCACCCAAACAAGCTCAAAAAATATGTTTAATTTATCTTATTAAGCTTATTGTAGAGCTCATCCAAGCTTTAAAAAAACAATTCGAAACTGAGCTCCAAGTAAAATGATTTGATCAACAATTCTAATTATATGCCAAATGATTTATACTTTGCTAATAACTATTGATAAACATTACGTCGTAGAAAAGCTAATGCTTCTAGCATAAACTAATGAACTCATATTTTAGGAAAATATAGAAATGAAAATGTAGAAAAGGAAAAAAAATTGAAAAACATAAAACTGTTTTCCCATCTATACAAGACCTCCTGTTTGTGCATGAAACAAATGGTTGGGTTGGGAGAGGAAGGAGGAGAGAACAGAATACAAATAGGAGACAAAAGAACAACAAAAGGAAAGTCAAAACATTGAGGTCATTGAAGATGCCAAGTTTGATCCAGCCCCATGCAAATTGGATGAGAAACAAAAAGGAAAACTAACAAGACTTAAACAAAGACAGCAGGGAAGTGAGGGCTGTATCAGGACAAGATGCCATTGAGATTTTCACCAAAGAACTTATTTTTGTACTCAACATAAGAAACATGCGTTTCAAAAAGGAATATCTACTACATTCCAGAAGTTTACATGCATGCTTCTATCTACAGAATAAAAAATAGCATAGTTGATCCATTTGTATAATGGAGGTCAAGGATTCAATTTATGGAAAAAGTCCATCTATAATACAAGGGTAAGGCTATGTATATCTAACATTCCAATTCCTACAATGAGGGATTCAGATACACTGAGCAAAAAAATTAGCAAAATTATAGTTTCCTTAATTATGGTAAAAGATCAGTAAAACCGTCCCCGTGAGCAGCTCTTTATTAAAAAAATTCAGGAACAATATAAAGAAATCCTGGCCAATGGATGAACTCCTAGCATGATTTCATGAAAAAGTTCCGAAGTCTGTGAAGTCTTCTCTGCCCCAAGCAATGAAGTGTTCATTTCATTCCAAAAACAACCAGCACCACAATTCCAAAGGAATCATCCTTCAACCCTTTTGGTACCATCATATTTCCCTTTTCCTTTTAACAAAGCAAAAACACTATTTGCATAGAAGGAATGACAAATTTGACATGATTAACAAGAAGAGACATCAAGAAACCACAAACGAGTGAGTTGTGACTAATAATGCCACATCATAAAGGTTAAGCACACTAACTTATTAGTGAAATACTAGCCCATAAAAAGCAGAGACTGTCAAGGGACGGGACATACGAAATTGGGAAATTTTCCATCCAAAAGACAGTATGTAGCGGAACAGTAGTATATCACCAATTCACCATCAAAAGACTAGGAAAGTCAGACTACCACTAGCATGAGTTCCAGTAATTTTTTTCTAAGGACAAACCTAAAATGATTCAGAGGGCGCATTGACCACATCCAACACTTTATGTACAAAGCAATCTTACAGTCTAAAACAAGTTCATCTACCAAATCATCTAAGTAAAGCTCAAAACAATAAAACCAGCCCTTTTCTTCATAAAGACAAGTTTATCCCACCTGAACTACAATTGTTACCTTAAGAGGCCTATTCTTAAATTCATTATCTACTACCCTTCATGAGTAACTGATTTTTTCCGACTAAATATTGCACAGAAACAATAGCAGCAAATATAGTTAAGAAGCAAAGGTTACAAACATACCTCCAGAAGCTGCATGCTTCCCTGCAAAACAAGGAAAAACCAAAAATTATAATTGTCAAACCAAATGAAGGAATTTTGAAATTGACTACCAGTATCCCATCCCCTGCCCAAATGAGCTGAGGAAGAAATGAAGTTTGTTCCCCAACTCTTTGAATGGCTGTCAAAGCCCTCTTCAAGGAGATGTGAGCTTGACATGGAATATGCAGGAAATAGAATTCCGACACTAAACCACACTTTCTTCATCTGTTGAGCTGGTAATAGAAAAAGATTTTAGCATGATAAATATTGGTAGCAGCTGTGATTATATTGGTATTGGTTGTCCCATGATAAATAATTATGTCAAACATCGCGGATGTAAATTTGTTTTCTTGTGACTGCAAAAACCTTCTTGATCCTCCTAATCTAGGTCTCCGCCTTTGCTGGATCCGGGTTTCCCATGAATTCTGGCACTCGTTTATTTGTAAACTGATCGTAGGCAGTTGTCCCTAGATTCGCTGAGGCCCGAACTTGGGTTGGCTCCGGGTTATGTTGTCCTTGAGCCATCATTTCCAATGTCCGCCATCCTTCCCATAAGATTAAAATATTCTTCCCCCCAATCCGGTCGAGAGCTACCTCTAGCACCTTTCCACAGCCTACCATCTCTTCAATCGTATCACCAAAACATTAATATTTATGTTAGATCATCTCATCTTAACTAATTAATTGACCTAAGACCTCAACCAAAGTTATTGAAACTTGGACCTCAAATCCAAATCAAATCAAGCTTAAACCTCAAACCAAAATCAATCAACCTAAACCTTACGGAATCTTCCTTACTCTCTCATACCAATTGTGACGGACCACATTTTAAAACCCATCATTTACCATAATCATAACTAATTATCTTTTAAATATCATTGACCAACCAGACGTGGATTCAACGTCGATACCACGATGGACTGTATATAAATAACACAACATTATATACAGGATCCAAATACTTTGTCACATCATCGATAACTCCGACACTGACTAAGTAATACAATGTCAGATCCTGCTAAAGAAAGATGCCTGCTAAATATCAAAATCAATCATATAACAACCTGCGAAAGCAATAAACATTCACAAACTTAACCAAACAAACTAAATCATCGACTAAAGACATCATTTCTTTCATTTAAGCCGCTACAACACATCCAACACAACAGTGAATACCAAAAGCCACGAAACATCATTTTAGATATGGAAACACTGTTCAAAAGTTCCACAACATTACCGCTCATATACTACAACTTAAATCAAACTAAAAGTCAGCGTCTAAGTACCCTAAATATCATTTGGAAACATAGATCAATATAAAACATCTACAAAAGCACAACTAAATGCCTCGGCTTTCACTCCTGCGCATCTAGCAAGAACTCGTGCAGCTCATCTGAAGAATTAGTAAAACAGTAACGGATTGAGCCAAATGTTCAACAAAGCATGATACATATCAAAGAACATACATACTTTATACTTAAAAATATATCGGAAGGAATATGAATCATAATAGGATACAATGAAATAAAACATGAGTTGGACAAACTTACATGATGCGTTTTCGGATTTCCTTATTTTGTTTTGTCTTAATCTTAGTCATCAAAACATGCTTAAATTTTATTTTTTTTTTTAGGAACCAGGGCCAATAAGCCTTACTGACTAAAGAAATTGTCAATAGAAACCTGAATTGTGTATGTTTTCACACAATCAAAGATTATACGCTCCTACTCAACACCCAGAGGAGGACCATCTACATATAACCCTATAGACGGGACCAGACGCCACTTCTTAACCCGCAGTTCCATAGGTTCAGAGAACAATTTTTCACTATAATATATTAAGACATGCCATAATATATTACCCATTGAATCACAACCTTAGTCCATTATTTAACTTAGAGAAAACTCTATACTTTGCTTCTTAATTTATAGTTCTCACCCTTTTGGAGAATGATTTATTATTTCTTTTTATAATTGCAGAGTTTTTCTCATAATTCCGAATTCTCTTTTTCATGATAAATTATACTTCCTTTAGCAAAATTCAGTGAAACCTAGCAAATATCAGCATGGCTCATACAGAGAAAAATTTAGGAAACTTAATGCAAATTAACAAACATACAGGGTATTTTACTGAATTTCAGAACATATAGTATATACTTTAATATGCAATAACTTAGAATCAACGATTTCTAGACATATGTAGGTATTGGGTTCGAAGCCCAGACATGCAAGAGCAAAATATCTTATTTTCAGACATGAAAAAGGGTTCAGTTTCAAATATATAGTACATATTACATGACACATATTTAGACATGAAATTTCCTGATAAAATCATAAGAGATTGACATGCATGCAAGATTTATATATCATAGCATCAAAATCTTAGTTTGGATAAGTATTAGAACATAAATACTCAGAGAAATCAATAATAATTAACAAGCAAAAAATGGAGCTTAGGGTGCACTTGCCTTAGCTTAATTTCCCACTTCCTAGCCTTAAATCACTAAATTAGAGCTTTATCAAGATTTCTCTCTCTTCTCTCTTCTCTTCAACTTCCTCCCTCTCTTCTTTTGAATATCTCAATAGCGCATGAAGAAATGCCGAAACCCTAACCTCACACACTTTTATACCCGGCTCGCACTCAAGCACAGGTTGAGTGTGCATCGCGCACTATGGTTTGACATCCGACACCTCAGGCGTGAGTCGACTGAGTCTTGAGCGCACACATACGCAAATCACAATAAAAAATTATACGCTCCTATTCAAGACCCAGAGGTGGGTCGTCGACATATAACCATATAAACGGGGCCAGACGCCGCTTCTTAACCCACAGTTCAACAGATTCAGATAGCGATCTTCCACTATAATATACTAAAGCATGTCATAATATACTACTACTAAATTATAACCTTGGTCCAATATTTAACTTAGGGAAAACTCTACATTTTGCTTCTTAATATATAGTTCTCACTCTTCTGGAAAACAATTCATTATTTCTTTTCATAATTGCAGAATTTCCCTCAAAATTCTATATTCACTTTTTCATAATAACCTATACTTCCATTAGCACAACTCAATGAAGCATAGTAAAAATCAGCATGGCTCATACAAAGAAAAATTTAGGAAACTTAATACAAATTGACAAACAGGCAAGGTATTTTACTGAATTTCAGAACATGTACTATATACTTTAACATGCAATGACTTAAAATCAACAATTTATAGACATATGTGTGTATTAGGTTCGAAGTCCAGACATGCAGGAACAAAATATCATGTTTTCAGACATGAAAAAGGGTTCAGTTTCAAAAATACAATACATATTACATGATACAGTTACTTAGATATGAAATTTCTTCATAAAATTATAAGTGATTGACATGCATGCAAGATTTATACATCATAGCTTCAAAATCTTAGCTTGGATGAGTATTAGAACAAGAATACTCGGAGAAATCGGCAATAATTAACAAATGAAAAAGGGAGCTTAGGATGCACTTGCCTTAGCTTAATTTATCCACTTCCTAGCCTTAAATCACCAAATTGGAGTTTTCTCAAACTTTCTCTCTCTTCTCCTCTCTCCTCTTCGACTTCCTCCCTCTCCTCTTGAATTTCTCTCTTGTGTGCACGAAGAAATGCCAAGACGCTAACCTTGCGCACTTTATACACGGCTCGCCATCGAGCGCGGGTCGAGCATGCATTGGGCGCTGCGGTTCGACATTCGGCGCCTAGCAAGTCTCGAGCACACACATGCACAGATCTGTGCCTCCCTATCACCTGTAGCGCGCCTTGAGCAGAGGCTAAAACATGGACGTTCTGAGTTTTGTGCCTATAGCACGCCTCAGGCGTGAGTCAAGCACATGCCTTCACATACCTTCAAAATTTCACGCTAATGGGGCGCCTCGAGTGCAGGTTGAGTGCCCTACGGCCACACACCTTCGTAATTTTGCGCCTAATGCGCACCTTGAGCTTGCATTGGTCGCGCAAGCCACGCTAGTCCAAATTTACTCCTTGACCCAATTTTTCACATCCTTTGACCTCAATTTTGATAATATTAGCTTAATTAATCATAATTAACATAAGTTAAAAACTAGATCCTTACAAAAAGATTTGAGTATATTTAAAACATGTGGATTTGGGCTTCTCATAAAGAAACTAGATAAAAAAGGTTGATAGTGATACGTATTAGTCTTATCAAGTTATATTTGAAATATCGACTGATATTTCACAATGTCATCGTATCAGTAGCATAATTATCGAGATATTATTCTACTATCTAGAAATAACAGATACCCATACACATCGAAGGATATTTTGTGGTGGTTGACCTATGAAGCATCTCATATTAGAATCAATGTTACTTTTTGAGCTTTAGATGCAAATGTTAATGTTCATTTGCACAATTCATGCAGAGGACCACCTGCAACAGCAGCTGGAAACTCCCCCCCCCACCTCCCTCTAACACTTAGCCTGGGGTTCATGGTTCTACGATTTCGAAGCATGAAAATCCAACCCTGTGTTCTGTAGCTTATTTTTTTATTCACTTACAGTTTGTTTGACTGGGAGGAATTTGTAACGTCCCCAGGCACCCGCATGGAGATATTGTCCGCTTTGGCAGCCACACAGACCCCGCATTGTTTTGCTCTTAGCAGATGGCCTCCACCGCCCCCAAAACGCGTCCACAAGGGAGAGGTATTCACGCCCTTATAATGCACGCTTCGTTCCCCTCCCCATCCAATGTAGGACCTCACAGTCCACCCCTTGTAACTTCACAGTCCACCCCAGCGTCCTCGCTGGCACACCGAACCCAGGTCCCGGCTCTGATACCACTTGTAACGTCCCCAGACACCGGCATGGAGATATTGTCCGTTTTGGCAGCCACAGGCTCCGCACGGTTTTGATCTTGGGAGACGGCCTACAACACCTCCAAAAAGCGTCTCCATGGGAAGGGTATCCACGCCTCTATAAGAGCACGCTTCGTGCCCCCATCCAATCCAATGTGGGACATCACAGTCCACCCCCCTCAAAGAGGCCCAGCGTCCTCGCTGGCACAACGAACCCGGGTCCCGACTCTGATACCACTTGTAACCTCCCCAGGCACCCGCATGGAGATATTATCCGCTTTGACAGCCACACAGGCTCCGCACGGTTTTGCTCTTGGCAGACGGTCTCCACCACCTCCAAAATGCGTCTCCATGGGAAGGGTATCCACGCCTCTATAAGAGCACGCTTTGTGCCCCCTCCCAATCCAAGAATTTCACATTCCAAAGGGAGAGGTATTCCCTTTGGATGTTCTGAGATATGTTCATTTGTGTATTTGTAACGTCCCCGAGCACCCGCTTGTGAATATTGCCCGCTTTGCCACACAAGCGCACGATTTTGTTCCTGGCAGATGGCCTCCACCGCCCCCAAAACGCGTTCATAAATGAGAGGTATCCACGCCCTTATAAGGCACGCTTCGTTCCCCTCCCCATCCGATGTGGGACCTCACAGTCCACCCCCATTGGGAGCCCAACGCCCTCACTGGCACACCGAATCGGGCCCCGTCTCTGATACCATTTATAACGTCCCCTGGCACCTGCTTGTGAATATTGTCCACTTTGCCACACAGGCGCACGGTTTTGTTCCTGGCATACGGCCTCCACCTCCCCCAAAATGCGTCCACAAGGGAGAGGTATCCATGCCCTTATAAGGCACGCTTCATTCCCCTCCCCATCCGATGTGGGACCTCACAGAATTAGTTGGGAATAAAAACTGTTGGCAAAATTTAATCCCAATTGATTCCTGTTAAATAAATAGCAAATGAAAATCACTAATTTCAAGCAGGTGTGGCTATATTCAATGCCAGATTAGAGGGGCTAGGAATATTAGCTACCAGTCTTACCTGCCCCCACCCCTACCCTTCTGCCACATCCTCTAAAACCCACAAGTGCCTGCCCACCCCAGGCAAACTTGCCCTAAGCAGGCCATCCTCTAGAAATCCACTGTGCCAACCCACATAAGACGAACCCCACCAGAGTTAGCCACCCGGCTGATCCTCTGCCAAAACCCCATACCCTCCTTTCAGCCAACATGGTGGCATTCCCACCTCCTTTTCAGAGCTAATATTTACACCCTATATGAACCAAACAATGTAATATTTATTTTTACCTTATTCCAAACATTATTAATTTATGGTAATATTTATTTTATTTCTACCTTATTCCCTCTCAACAACCAAACATCCCATTATTCTCAGCTAATGCCCCCTGCTTTTGCTTGAACTCATTTGTAATTAGAACAAACCTTCAAAGGTTTCATTCTTAGCATGGGAAGCCGCCATGGAGTTGCCTTTTGATTGGTAATTTACGGTGGAGAGGTCAATAATTTGCAAATAGATGCAATATGGCAAGTGTCATTGGTTCGTCATTTATTTCTGCAGTATAGTATCGCCCAGATTTTTTTATGCACATTATTTGCAGTCTGGGTATTTGTTGGGTTCAGTCAAGATCAGTTGTTAGGGAGAATTCAACATGGAAATATTGAACTATAATTAAATAGAGAAAATTACCAAAAAAATTCTCAACTTTTATTTATTTCAAAATTTCATTTCTAACTTTTATTTTCATACTAGTTTTACAAAAGGTAAATTTTCAAGCCAAATTGACAACATTCCAAGTTATATGGAATTATGATATAAGCTGAAAACCTCTTTCAATGTAAAGATAAATAAATGACTATTTTAGAATTTTTACATAATATGACCATTGAAATATGATAAATTTGGCAAATGTTTTGCTTCATATAAATAAAAGTTGAGAATAAATTGGGAAAAAGAAAGTTGAACATTCTTTTTGGAAATTTCACAAAAAAATATGAACAAAGCATGGGAGGTTGTTCCCTCCAGTAGTCCCCCCCCACTAGTATCCTTTGTAGTTATTTAAAAAGAAAAAACTGTTAGAACCTTCGAATATGAGAAGTCTTCTTTGGATTTGTTTCCACCAGCGAGTAATTTTCCGCATTTCTAGATTGGAGGGCAATACTTATACTGCCCTTTGTTATTAGACTTTTATATGATTTAATGATATTGGTATGTAGCTTTGCTTTATTTTTTATGTTCCTCTTTTATGCATGTAATTGATGCTGAATTGCATCTCAATTACAAAACTTCCTCCGGCTAATTGATCAGAAAACAACAAAAAACAGAAAAAGAAATAAAAAAGGAAGTTTATTTAAGTGGGTGATTACAGGCCGATTACAGAATTAGCCCCGATTCACTATCTGTACATTCTCTAGTTCCAAGTCATCACACACCGGTTCACACTTTCACTATTCTCTTTTCAACATTTGTTGTCAACCAGAAGTTAGCAGTTCTTTCTCCTCCGTCTCGTCAACATCTTCATTTGCTTTATATTCTTTCTTACATCTTTCTTTTGAAAAGATACACTTCCTTCTCACATCTTCCTATCACCAGCCATCATGTCAACAGCCAGGGCTAACAGACGTCAACATCAATAACACTACATGAGAACACAACTACAATATTAGCACTGCAATCTCTTCCACGATCACATTTTTTTGTTCACCACCTCTGAATCAGTATCAATCATTCAAAATTTGGTACTCTCAATTTGGTAAGCAAGCAGGAGAACCTGTTGAGGACATCCTCCAATTGTGAAGATTTTTGAGATAAACAAAACTGGTTCATTTACTGGTTTGTGCAGATTATCCATCGCATGAAAACCCAGCAGATGGTTAAATGCAAAAGTTCTCCTTTGACAGAACCAAACTGGCCAAGGGTAAATGACCTACAACAACAATCAGCTGCTGACTTAATTCCAATATGATACCCAAAAATAAAATGTCTCCACTAAACCTGTAAGAGCAAAAGAGGAGTCTTCCCAGGAGAAGTTCAGTGTACAAACAAATAGCCTATAAATCAATAAATTAAACTAAATGGCAAAACCAAATCTCAACAACAAAAGAAAACTCACATGGACTGTTAAAGTCAAACTAGTAATCCTAGAAAACTGAAGCAATAACTGTCAATATTGTAGCTGCTCCACGTGAGTAGACATGGGTCAAATTCATGCTATGCCACGTGAAGTTGAAGCTTAGCTTTTGATTCTCTAACTTCCAATATAATTTGATGGCCCAAACAACCAACCATTACCAAATTCAAAAGATAACACAACAGCCTATCTTAACTTCAGCAAATAGGTAGACTATACCCAATAGTGACGAGAATCAAAAAGAAGCATCACGAAGGACTATAACATCTTACATCAATCGGTTCACAGTTTACAATCTGAATAGTTAGCCCAGTTGGATTGGAATATCTTAAAATTAATTTCTTCAAACTAAACCCCCCCCCAAAAAAAAAAGAAAAAAAGAAAATCTTATGAACCTCTCTAGAGGCTATGCCAACTTGCCTTTAGAACCCAAACTTTCATCGTGAAGTTCTAACACTATCTGCATCAGGATCCCATGTCCCAGCAACTCTTATTCTTACTTTTTCAGATTTTTAGTCAGTACAAGAATTTTGCTCCCTTTTTAATGTCTGTAGTCACTTCATATCCACTCTAATTCACATTCAATCACCAAAAAATAGATTGTTTTGGCATTATCATGATAGATCCAGATTATACCTTGGCAATTTGTAAAATACTTGTGAGTTCACATGTAAACACGGTATTTTCCATGGTACATACCTAATTTTTTTTCTGCTAGCTTTATGATTGTTGATTATAGTCATTTCATCTGTGACAAGCACTTCCCATAGGTTACCTTTTGCTTCCATTCCTGACACAAACGTTTCTGTAAGTTCTGTGCTTCTTCTATGTTTCCTGACAGTGAGAAAGATTTGATGCATCTCAAGATTTTAAGTACTTGGAAGAAGAAAGATTTGATGCATCTCAAGATTTTAAGTACTTGGAAGAAGATAGTTTAGTTTGATCAAGTTTGTGTTACTCGGAATCAATCTTTTCTGAAGTAAAGATGAAATTATTTCTCCAAATAAATCTTCACTTGGTTCCTTTCTCACTTCCATTGTGTGTGTGTGTATGTTTCAACATGATGTCCTTAATTTGATTTCTCTTTGGCACATTTATTGGTGCTTCTCAGAGACCTGAAACAACACACCTTTTTTATTTACTCTTTCTTTAGTCCTCTGTTTTATTGTTGAATGACACCTTGGCCTAACTTTTTTGCTTTCCCTTTCAAGCATGTTTCTCATCTCAATATCATTCTTGCTTCGTTCGTTCCTCTAATGTGGTTAAGATACACATATAATCCAATGTACATATACCTGTCCCATTTCTTTGATATCACTTTTTCATGATTAGACAAGTTTTCAGAGTTTGGCATTTGATGTAGCGCCTATTTTGAGTAGTTATAGAATATTTTAAGCAGCAGTCATTGGGAAATTTGTCACAATTGCAGAGAGAAAATGGAATTAAATGCTTTTATCACATTAATTATGAAGAGATTCTGCCATTTAAAAAGATATGCACACATGCAGCGACAGAACCGAGGGCCAAGAGGAGCAAACCACCTCTCCTCCCAGAAAACAGAAAAATAAAGCCCGAAATGATTTAAATTGACCTCTTTTGGTTGCTCCGAAATCTACCAAAACCATCTCAGCCCCAAAACAGATGCACTTGCCTATACTGCTTTGCCACCATAATTCACATCTGGATGTCTAAACTTGGCCCCGACAAATTTCATTCTCCCTTTCTAGCAATCACTGTAGCATAATTGTATGAGGTCCTCACCCTCTTCATCTATTTTTCTCCTTTTCAACTTCCTGTTACATATAGATCTCTCATCGTCAATGCACAACCTTGACTAACTTCTTTATGATCTCAGAAAATAAGGAAAATATGATTGAGAAAATCCCAACACTTCATGTGTGCATTATAAAAGTTTGTTCTGCCGCATTGTCATCCGTCCAACATTCTTGTTTGGAAATAGGTTTTAAGCCTTAAAGTGACCATGTGAAACTGGTTATTGCGACATGGCAAGCAAAATGTCTGAATTGCTAGAAGCATAGACGGAAATATTAGTATCAATATCAATCATGACCATACTAGTATCAGATAATACGTATCGATATCAAATATATCGAAAAAAAAAACATTTCTGAGAATAATATGCTGAAAGACAAACATCGAATATATTGACCAATATATCACGATACGCCATTGATATGGATACATATAGTGACTTTATAGCAATATTAAAAAATATCAATATTGGGGGTTCAACACCACCACTCTGGTCTTACACGCCCCCCTCCCTGTTTTTAACATAGAGCCTTCAAGCATTTATTTGTTCTAAAACAGGTAGTAGATTGGAAGGGGGAACCAAACCCAGAAGTGGCACCCTAACCAATAAATTAAGGTTAGGATGCAACCTTAATGATTCAAAACTTAGATGCCACAACCAACCAGACCTGATCGGCACCTCTAACAGAACCAAAATCCAATTTGTTAGTAGTCTTTTAAATTAAGGGGATAAAAGTGTTGACTGAATCCACATTCCAAATGTTTCGATTCTTCTTGGGTTCATCCTTTTGAAGCTCAATTGTGGAAACCAATACTTGTTTGTTGCAGCTATAGCAATGGTCTGTATTCTGTGCAGACTTTCATACTCTTTCTTTGGCAGTAGTTGTCAATTAATGTGAAATAACAAGCAGCTTCAATGCCACAATAT
>JAOVVI020006284.1:0-15766 GCA_028571085.2 Nepenthes alata | reverse complement strand
AGTCTGAGAAACGAGCTCTCTCTCTCGGCAGCCACACTCTCAGAACCACACACACAAACGACCTCCACGGCAACAAGCGAGCCTTCACGGCCATTTACTGCCTTCCCACCTTCCAAATTCAAGAAAGGCCTCACGTCTCTCTTACATCTGAAAAAACACACTCTTTCCCTCTCCCGCTTTACTCTCAAGCATTCCAATTTCTTTCTTTGAAGACTATTTTACTAACTTGAGCGTCGGAATATTTTCGGTGGGATTACATCCCACCGACATGCTGACCTCCTGCTCTGTTTAGTGGTGTGCAGGATCCAACTCAGGGAACGGAGCCGGAACCACAACGAAAGGACCACCCGAATCTGTTCGAAATTCGGATCAGGGGACGCATCAACTTTTATATATATAGTTTTTTTTATGTTAATGTCGAAATTCAAGAAATATTTAACTTAACATCTAAAAAATAAATAAATATAAAATTTTGAATTTTTTTAAAAACTTAAATCTTACCAGTTAAATTTAATTAAAAGAGATATAGAGGCTGCATTTTATTTGAGAAATGCATCCCCTAATTTGGTTTTTTATTTTTTGGGTCCTCAAAAATTGACTAAAATCTAAAATGGGAACCACTCCACCTTGTACTATCAACTATGCTAATTGACAGAGATATTAACCATTAACAATAAATAATAACTTTTATTTTAAATGTGATCTTTTAAAACAACTAAAATATTTTTTAAATAATATGATATATATTAATCTATTAATTATTTAATAGATATATTAATATATATAAATAGATGAGTTAAAATTTAAAAATAGGAATAAAAATTAGCCACCTAATACCACCTATATTATAAGACTACATTTGTTGGACATTAATGAGAAAGTAATTCCAAGACCAACTCTCCAACTGCATTAATTTTTGTTTACTAGCACTCATATATGATTTTTAATATCTAAATTAAATTATATATATTACTATTTCAAATTTAGATATTTATTATAATTTATATAATATATCAAATTATTCATATTGTTGCGTACGCTGGTTCCGCGGCGGTCCAGTCGGATCCGTGGTTTCCAGGCAACACAAGTGTTTGAGATGCTGGATGCGATAGGGAGATCAACACTGGATTTTTACGTGGAAAGCCTCCCCGTGAAGTGGGAGGAAAAACCATCAGGCTCTGGGCCTGTCAATGTGCTTCACTATGATTCGAAGTCTTTTACAAAATACAAGTTTGTGGGGTGGATTAACACTTGTCTCTCGTTTTGTATTTCTTTCCTTGGGATATTTTCCGTGTGGAAGTTTTTCTTTTTTCTTCCTTTTGGCTCGGATCAGCTCTTGGGAGAGGGCCAAAGGTCCCTTTGAAGGAGGATTTCACTGGATATTTATAGGCGAGATAGCCCGTTGAGATGGGGACACGTGGCGGCCATCGGATGGTGGGTTAGTCGACGGCCTCCCATTGGCGGTAGTGAAAGGTGACGACTGGCAGGCTCTGAGCGCGCTAGGTGGCGCAGAGCCTAGATGCCAACCGTGATCTGACCAGGTGCGCTCTGTAGAGATGCCAGTCTGCAACTGCGGGTTTCTTAGAAATCGGCGAGATTCGCTGAGTTGGCGCTCTCGGCCGCGAGTGAGATTGTCCTCGCCGTTTTGTATTATGCCTCGTCATCCAGCGAGTTCGCGGACTCGCTGGCTCCCAGGCTTGAGTATTAGCTGCTCGTTGACTTCTTTTAGTCCTCGTACTTGGATATCGCTTGGCATCTGGGATTTGTGATGTCCTCGAGCTTTTTTACAATAGTCTCTCGGACCGCTGTCGTGGCCTTGGCCTCTCGAACACTAGCATTTGCTCTTGGGCCTCTTGGGCCGCGTAGCCCCTTTTGGTCCGTGGACGCAATCTTTGGGCTTTTCTCTTTTGGGTCTCTTACTTGGGCCGCGCTTCATGGGCCTTTATATTGGGGCCCAACAAATAATAATAATAATAAATTTATTTCAAGCTAGATTTATCACTTGGAGTCATAGAGAAACATAAAATTCTATTTTTTAAAAAGAGGATATTATGAGTGGTGGATTTCGGATTTTTGATAAAGTACATCTAATATAGTTATACTGTTATATTTTATAAAAAAATAATTAAATTTTAACTAATTTTATAGAGGTAAATGAGTTACGATGACCAATAAATAAATTTAATTATATAAATTTAAAATCTCCATTGGGATCATAGAAATTTTAACAATAATTATTAATATTTTTTATATATAATCTCCTCTGTAGTCGTATGATTTCTTTTTGATTAATATATATATATATATATATTATGATCCTTTTAAATATTAGATATCTTATTTTATTTTTAATATTTGAGACTTGTTTTTATTATACAAAATTAAGATTTAAACAAAAGATGGAGATAATGTTATTGTTATAATATATACGTTATAATACTTCAAAAATGATCATAGTAACCATCGACAATGGTGGATCTTTAGTCTGTAAACTTCTAAAATAAATAAGCTCATCTGAATGTTAGGTTCGCTTGTCTTCTTAATACTTTAGATATGTCAAAACAATTTTCAAAAAATACATATTAAGATAATATTTTAATATATAATTATAATTATAATTATAATCTTTTATATTATAAAGATTAAATATTAAAATTAGGAAGATAAACATAGACCAATTTAACTTACGTGAATAAAAGCAAACACAACAAGGTGTAAAATTACAAATAAAGATAAATATCAATTCATATTATATTAAAGAGTAGGACTTTAATATTTTCTATTATTTTTATTTTCACCCTTAATTCCATATATAGATAAGAAAATATAAGAGGTTTTAATTTCATCATGATTATAAGTAGGTATTGTTGAGAGTTGATATAACATATTAGCCTAAACTAACGAAAACCTTAGTAGACCAAGCTCAATTGTTGAATCCAGCTTAAATATACTGACCCAATTCATCAAAGATAAACGATTATCTTATCTTGACGTGATGCAGTGACAGATTGAAATTATATTGTACCGACTAAAATTACAACTAACGCCTGAACGGTATTGCTTAAGAACAGTTGGCTCTAAAAGCCATAAGAAATGCAGCTAAGGAAGATGTTGGATATGATAATGGAAGGAGGCGCCACCATGGATTATTGTTAGGGTGGCACTAGGCCTGGGTGTCGAAATAAAATATTAAATAGGTGTGTCAGATGTTAAATTTTTGATACTTAGAGATCAATATGATATCTCATATTTTAAACATATTTTTGATAAAAACGTGCCATGAATAAAGACATACATGTAGATGATAACTGTCCTAATTAGGCGCCCTTTGCTCATAAAAATGACAGGATTTCGCGAGATGAGAAAGGGAGTAAAAGAAAGGCATTAAGCTAAAAAAAGTAAGAGAAAAAGATCTTATTTTTGTTAAACACTCACACAATATAGTAATCTTTCATGACACACTATCGAGAAAACTCTTTAATGACTAAGCCTAAACATAGTTAATCGACAAGATTAATTGCTTTTTTAATTTTTTAAAAAATAAATTAAGTATTTATTAATTTGAATGTCGAAAAATTCTTTGATAATATCATTAAGGCTTTTAACCAAGTTTTATTTTGTTTATGGTGTGTAGAAAATCAGTTCATTGCTTTGGATTATGTCCTTACGTAAATTGTTAAAATATTCAGGTTAAATTGATTTTCTAAAGTACAACATCCGATATTATAGTTTTTTCCAACTATGTAAAAAATATGTGAAAAGTATCCTTTCATATTAAACGAGCACTTGCTGATGTATACAAATCTTAGGCTAAGGAGAGTTTTTAAAGAAATCTTAAATTAAAATCTATAAAATGTTTAATGTAATTTAGAAATGATTTAACTTAGTTTTTAGATGTAATTACATTCTTTATATTTGGTTGATAAAAATAAAATTTAATAAAAATATAGCAAGTATTATTAAAAATAAGATTAACTAATTTTATGTTATTTTAATTTATTCAAAGAACAGATATTATATTTAAAAATACTCTAAAAGTAGTATTACAATGGTTGTTAGTATAAAAAAATAATGATAAAAAATCAGGCATAAAAATTTCATTTCTAGTTGAATAGATAGAGATATATTATTGATCGGGGTTGCTACTGGCCATGGATGGAGGTTGCTAGCAATGAACGGTAAAGATTAAAACAAGTGAGATTGATTATTCATATATATACTTTTATTGATATTTTTATAAATTTATATATTACTCCGAGCTAAATAATTTTAGCTATTTAACGATATAATTTATCAATTGTTGCTCACTTCATATTATTTATGTTCTAACATAAAAACAGTAAAAATGAATATGGCCCACAATTTTTACCGTTAGTCCCAACGGTAAGAGTTTTAAAAGTGAGGTGAAACATAGTAAATATTTCGAGACACTTTTTGTTATTTTAAAAATATTTGTTAAATAATATAATAATTTATTTATTTACATTTTAAACAGGTGAATTAATTATAAATAAATGGGAGGTGAAATTAGTCAAGATGTCATCTAAATGATGATAAGCTAACATCGCTGACAGGCATAACTCGCGCACCTACAATTTCTCATTCATGGGTGATAAATAAGATGAGCTGCTTTCTACTACATTGTCTTTCCGGTCGGTTTCAACTCTAGGCCTCCTCTTTCTGCAATTATTTGCTGTCCTCAAAGATCTCTCCTTGAATCCCACAAGAGCGGATTCGACCCATAAGATGTGCCTACATTTCTCTCTCATTCACCACCCTCTGCTTTCACTCGCTGTCCTCCTCCTGGTAAACACTCGTCTTTCTTCCTCCTCATGAACTCAACTTCTGCTTTCTCAAGGAAGCTGCTCGGAGTGCTTCTCCCTCGAAAATGGATTTTGGGTTGGTCGGCATAGAGGGGTTGGTGGGTCAAAATATCGGCGCCTCTGAGCAGGAGGCCAAAGCAAAGATCAATGGATCTGGCCTCGTCAAGCAAGAGAGATCTATCCCTGTTGAAGAAGACTGCAGGGCGTCGAAAGTGGGAAGAGCTGCTGATGATTTCGTTCTCTCAACGACAACATCGGTACACCAGGGAACTCCTCTTCTAAGATCTAATTCAATAGTCTCTAATGGCGGTCGCTCACAGATGCTGAGCTTTTCTTCGACTAAACCAGAAGTCAGCTTCCCTTATAGAGATGGTGGATTAGAGGATAAAAGTGCACAAAACATGGCTCTGTCTTATTACCACTACACACCCTCTGCTTACCCCAGAAATGCAGGTCTGTCCGAAAAACCCTGTGATATTTGTCTGTATATCGTTTTCTTAATATTTCTGGGTCAATATTGCATTTGGGTTTTCGTTGTTCTCCGGTTTGTGAGATGGGTTTTACTCTGCAAATGTGGGTATTACCTGGAGAAAAAAATTTTGGGGATGTTCTGTTTGATGAGTAGTGGGTATTGTGAATCCCATCCCCCCCCCCCTGTTCAGAATGGAGGGTCTTTTCATGGGGTATCTAAATAGGAAAATTTAGTTCGTTGTCTTGTCAATCTAGGGTTGATTTAATAATTATTGTTTGCATCCTTCTCATAATCTGCTATTTTCTGCCTTATTTTTGGTAAATAATTGCTACTCTACCTGCTGTAGCGAAATGGGTAACAGGCTTAGGAGTAATTGGTACTAGTAGAAGTAAAATTTGTTGAATTGCTTTTTCCTGTCTTTCCCATCTCACAATCTGTTCTTCCTTTCTGGGAAATTTATAAATTCTCCTGATGTGGTGGCAACCTCCATGAATATCAAATATCTTCAGCATCTTCCCAAATTATTTACAAAAAAAGATTAATTTTTCCCTCCTCTTGCTGGTCAGTTATCTTTACTGATATCATGTGAGATATTTTACGATATGCATATTTCATAAAATCTGGTCTCCCTGTTCTCGCTGTCATTTACTTTCTTTAGTTTGATCTTAGTATTTGTAATGTTAATCTTCTTTCAGGTTATGGCTCTGGAAGCACAAATGTTTCTTTCACTGGGATCAGAGGACCATTCACTCCGGCTCAATGGACTGAGTTAGAACACCAGGCTTTGATCTATAAATACTTCGCCGCAAATGTGGCCGTACCGGCTAGCTTGCTCGTTCCCATCAGAAAATGCCTCAGCCCAGCTGGGTTTACCGGCTACTCTGCCGGTTTTTTTCCTTCCCATTCATGTAAGCTTGTTCTTTCCCTTGAAACACTCTTCCTTGACTCTCGAACGTAAAAAGTTTGTGCTTGCTTTAAGCTACCCCAATCCCTTCTTTTTCCGATTTAATTATGTGGAGAAATGAAAACGGGGTGTCTTCATAAATGTCTAAAGTTATGTTTTCTTTTGATGAATTAGGATTTACTGCCTTGTAACATTAATTCCCAAACTTCTGCAATTTGTGCATTCTCTATCTGCTATAGATTTTCACCTTAGCATGAATATTGCCCAAAATTGATTAAATTTATGAAGGCGGATTTATATATAGTGGATCCACTTTGTGAGGATTAAGGTTTTATTATTGTTGTATCTCTAATTCCTGCCATTTTTATCCATGAATATGTAGATGGGTGGGGCTCTTTCCATCTAGGGTTCTCAGGCAACACAGATCCTGAACCGGGGAGGTGTCGTCGAACGGATGGAAAGAAATGGCGTTGCTCGAGAGATGCAGTTCCCGATCAGAAGTATTGCGAAAGGCACATGAACAGGGGCCGCCATCGTTCAAGAAAGCCTGTGGAATGCCAGACTAGCCAAGCCGCCTCTGGGGCCACCCATGCCAAGGTGGTGCCAATGACTTCCTCCATGCCATCGTCAGCTGCAGCCGGCTGCAGCTCATCAAACAGCCTTGCTAACCTGCAGCTGCAGCCGCCGCTGCCGCCTAAAGGCATGCGGCTTGCTGCTTGCAATCATCCTCCTACAGATCCAATTGCTATCCGGTGAGGAATAACAAGGTCCTTTGATGATTGATGGTCTTAAGTTGGGATGCATATATTCTTGTTCCTTTACCTTCACAATTCAAGTAGGCCCCCCCCATTATTTCATCTTTACTTCGCTGAAAATGACTAGTCTTAGGAAATGAGGCTTGAGATTCCTTCCCTATGGTAAATTTCTCACATCAAATTGGATTCATAATTTCATTTCTTTATATCATTTTGGTGGACATTATAACTAAAAAGAAACCACACAGTTTAGCATAAAGCTCCTGATATACACAGGTTTGAAAACTACTATTAGATGTAATATATACAGTCTTTTCTTATATTATGTAAGATGTTTTAGCCGTTGCTAAGCCAAATGTTGTTTGTGAACAGACTCCAAGACTCGCAGGGCCTCACCACAGTGATGCATCCGTCTGTTAATCCAAAATCGGAAGATTCACCTTTCTCCATCCTGAAACAAGATATCCCGTATGAAGAATCGTCACATCAAGATTTTGGACTTGTCACGAGGGATTCTCTCCTCGACCCATTGCAGAAGAGCTCGTATCTGAACTGCAAAAACTACAATCTTTTCCTTGACTTCAACGACCAGCAAACTCAAGACGAGCACACGCTTCGACACTTCATCGACGAGTGGCCTAAGGACCAGTCGAGCCGTGCCTGGCCTGAAGAGCTGAAGCCGGACTGGACCCAACTCTCGATGTCGATCCCCATGTCGTCGGACTTCTCATCGTCATCACCCTCTCCCCACCGAGGGAAAATAACCATGATGCCGTTAAGGTTGTCATGTGAACTTGACCCGACACAGATGGGTTTGGGGGTCGGTAGTGTCCTAAATGAAGCAGGCATAAAGCAGAGCAACTGGGTCCCAATTTCTTGGGGGAATTCAATGGGGGGCCCTTTGGCCGAGGTCCTCAACAATGGCAGTGGTGCTGGAGGAGCTTACAAGGGCACATCTGCGCTGAATCTCATGAACGTAGGGTGGGATGGCGGCCCTTATCTTGGATCCTCCCCTACTGGTGTCCTACAAAAGGCAGCTTTTGTTTCGCTGCCAAACAGCAGCTCTGGTAGCAGTCCAGTGGCCGAGAACAAGAACCGAGAAGGGGCGAGTCTTTGCGATGATTTGCTTGGTTCCGCTCATGCTAGCTCCGCCTCGATCCCGTCCCTGTGAAGTGTCTGCAGTTTGTGAAAAACGAGTTTAATTGGCAGATTTTAAACTGATTGTCGTTGATCAATTTGGCTGTCTGTTCATATGCCTCTGGTTTCATGGACCGAAGTACACTGCCATGCATCCTTTGCTTAATGTGTTTCTTCTCATTCTGTATTTGTTTGAAATCTTCAAATTCTTTTGATAAATCATTCCTTGTAAGAGTTGTATCAATGGTTTCTTTTTATTTTATTTTATTTTCGACTGATTTTTCAATGATCGGGAAAGATGAGTAAAATTGGAGGGTAGTTATCACCCAAAAAAGATTTGTCTCCAAAAATGGAGCAAAATAGAACTCATTACACAGCAAATTCATTTGCTCTCCCTTGTTTTTTAATATATACTGACGAAAAATAATAGTGTGTAAAATTTTAAGCCATAAGTGTCACTTAGTCAAAACTTTAGTCTCCAAATCTAAACACTGTCTCATGTATTAAAACCTTTGCTCTAACATCCTGCCAGATGCCCTGCTGCAATGCCTACACTTAATGTTGATAAGTTTAGGAATTTTAAATATTATTATTATTATCATTATTTATTATCACTTTATCGGTTTAATATTTATACATGATACTGCAAATTAAATAAGTGATTTTTTAAGTTAAAAAGTCTGGGAACCATGCTAATTTAATTATTTGGGTGTAATAAGTTACCAAATTTATCGTCAAATTATAATATCTAAGTCAATATAATATATTAGATTTTTATTAAACACGCTAATTATTAATATTATTTAAATATATTAATTTGTATTACTTAAAAGGAAAATTTTATCTTTTACTTTACCTAAAAGCAAAATCGAAATTAATTTTAAAATTTTGCCTAGAAGAATAAAAACCCACTTGATGTTTTACTGGAAGTTGAAATCAAAATTAAAATTTTAAATTTTGTCGCCGGCTCTTCCACAATCTACCACGTTATATTTACTTAAATGTTCAGAAAAAATAAATAAATATATATATATATATTTACTTATATTTATTTTACCTATTTCATTTATTGTAAATTAATTTAAAAAACATAGTAATTGATTGGATGGCACCTACCCAGAAGGAAGATTGGTAGATAGTTATGAATGGTGATGGTACGGGTGGGGCCCAAAGTATCTTACTTCGAACAAAATAAATATGCATTATTGTAGGGGAGATACTGGTCATGGATTGGTTGGATATGGGCAGGTGGCTGGGCCCACGTAGATGGGGTTTGTAAAACCACCTGATTGGGCGGCGGCGGCGGTGGCTGGCTGGTGGTTGGGGTTGGAGTTCCCTGGACCCTGACAGCAGGCACAATTGAGGCCTGCCCACCGGACAGCATGGCCCACCAAAATCCACCGCCTTATGGGGAGAACCGGGCCTTCCCTATTTTGACTGGGCCCTCCTCGGAGCCTAATCCGTCCAACCCTAATTGCCACAATGCCCAGGCCCTTTCCAGATTCGAAAAATCTTTTGTAAATTACCCTTAAATAATATTATCAATAAGATAATATAATATTTTATTTATTTATTTATATATAAATTTAATATTATAAACTGATTGATAAAGTTATTAAAAATGTAGGTATACATATATTTTATATTTTATTAAAATAATTAAATATTATATTTATATTCATTTTTGTTATATTTAGTATATATGATATTTTATTAATAAATTTGGTCTTTGATATATATATATATATATATGGTAAAATTATCGATTATATGTGCAAGATAAGGGGTAATTTTTGTATTTAATAAACTAGAGTTTTATCAACTTTAAATTTATTTTGATTTTAAGGATTACGTCCATGAAAATTTGTATATATATTTTTAACATAAGATTTTGTAACCGTCATTAAAAAATAGAGATAATAATAATTTAAAAAAATTGATTCCAATTTCTTTTTTTTTAAAAAAAAGGCAAGTATGAATTTAGGTATCATCATTATTTTTTATTAATAAATTATAAAATAATATAATAAATCTCCATGAAATTATATAAATAAATATTTTATTATGCCACCCTTCAATGAAATTATATAAATAAATATCACTACAAGAATGTTTCAAAAAAAAAAAAAAGGAATAAAATTCTTTGACAACTTGGGTGTTCATAAAAAGAAAAAAAAAAGTCTAAATTTCACATAAATAAATTTGAAAAATAAAACTTAACTACACCATTCCCAAACCTAGGATCAAATAAATTGCTTTTGTAACTTCATAAGGAGCATACCCAGAGCCCTTCGTTCAATCACCAATGTAATCAATGCCTTGAAGAATTCCACAATCATAACCTGAAAGCACAAAAACAAAAAATCTAATACTGAGATAATCGTCTCATTTGACAATAATGAGAATAAAGGAATACATACTGCAGCATCTACACTTGAAGTATTCTGACTGCTGAAAGAAAAACACACCCCATGCATGAATTCATACGATGATGAAATCCCTTCAAATCAAAGTAGAAAACCATCCAAACAAAATTCTACCATGATGGGTTAATCTCTTATTATTTTGTGCTGCTATGCTCGAGTACACAGCTCTCTTTTTGATAAAATTTCACACACCGCTGCATAATTAAAAGCTTGACAATCAAACCAAATGAGAATGAAACTGAGAAATCAAAATTATAGAAGTTTTGGGCACATGATGTAGTCAAGAACTCTGAGAAAAAAGCCAGTTCGAACTTTAGAATAACCCCTCCCCATTTTCTTATTTTTCTCTCTTTCTGCGGTGCGGTTACTGTCAAAATCAGGAGTCAAAACTACTAAAAGAATCCGCACAAAGCTTCACAACTGAATACGGTTCAGACAGAAAATGGGTCTGCTCCTCGAGCAACAGTCACACACTTGCAGCGCTAGAGGATTCCACCGGTCTCTCATACAAACACTGCTTGCGAGCCCATGGAGCCGTCTCTCAGACGCCAACAAGCCATTTGCATTTGCTGCAGCAACAGCTTTCAGCTTTCTTTGTTTGGTTTGCGGGAACTGAAGCTAATATTTCTGCCCTACAAACCTTTTCCCATAGATAAAATTGGCTGCTGTGTTTAATTTTTTATTTTGTTTTTTTTTTTCTGGGGGTGGGTTCACGGACTTAGATGCTCAGCATGATGTTAGAATTATTCTATATGACGTGTTATATATTTTATAATTTATTGAAATGATTAAGTGTTACAATTTTGAATAATTTTGCAATATTTTTTAAAGATTATTTCTTTAATTGGCCGGGTAGAAAGAATGACAATTTTATAACTAAGAATTGGCCCTCTTCCTATCCTATAAATGACAAAATAAATCATTATTTGTTGAGGATAATTAGTGAAGTTTTTCTTGATAATGAGGGCAGTATTGGGATTTGAATAGGATGAAGTTTTGTTAATTTTACTGACTCTAAATTTAAAAATTCCTCCAAAAAAAAGTATTCCAGCTCCACGTACAAAATTCCATGAATTTTCAAGAAAAAAGAGAGATAAGGATGAAGGAATAAAAATTAATTACAATTTTTTTTGAAAAGAACACTATTCATGGATTATGACAAAATAATGTTTTTATTTCGTATTGTGCAGTGAAATAACTTAATAATTCGGAAATCTTTAAATGGTTAAATTTCATAAAATCTTGCGAGGCTACTTCTGAATTGACTTGTTAGACCTGAAAACAGCTATTTCTTTGCATAAGGGAGAAACAGACATGCAATAAAGGATCGGCAATTTGTGCAAAAACTGAAGACAAGTCAAAACTAACAAATAAGGATCTTACCCAAGCGAATTCAGGTGCATTGGCATCTTCCCCTCGATGACTGGAGGCTGAAGTTGGAGCCATAGGCTTTTAACTCTTTTCAGCTCATTACGTTGTCATTGAAATGAGAAAACAAACAAAGCAATTTGCACCTTTTATTTGTTTTCATTCACAAAATCTTCAGAAACTGTGGCAAACAAGCAACACCAGAGTCTAGTCTTTAGGAGTTTGACAATCCACCAGTATATAAATATGATACAGCAAGCAATTTCCATGATCTCTTATTTATGTAAAAAAATGAGGGGGGCATGAATCAATCTCCAGAATGTGAAATTGAAGAAAAAAAAAAGGCAAGGAGCATGCATAAGGTACAGAAAAGGTTGGATCTAAAAGATACCTCCAGAAGCACGGCTGAAGCTGCAATTTAAAGGAATGCTGATTGCACACAAAATTGCATTGGATGAATCAAATTTTACGGTTTATGTGCAAGGGTCATTGCTAATTACTGTGAGACTACCTTTCCTTCAGTTTCTTTGTTAAATTCGGTAAACGTTGGTTTATCGTATGTTTCATTATATTTCCATGATTCGGGGTATCCTTTTCTATTTGACCCCTTTGAATTCCACCTAAGAAGTTGCTATCGAATCTATTCACTAAACAGGTATCTAATTAGACAACGAATTACAAATGTCTAGAAAGTTCAATTGCAATATCAATCCACATAGATCTAATAACATGAGTCAGTTTCGGGGTCATTTTTTTTATCTTTTTGATGACCTGCTTTTGAGCAGAAAGAAAAAGACAGCTGATGAAAAATCCATAGAAAATATCTAACTACAATATTCAGTGGAGTGTATCATTAGAACTTCTATATGTCAAACAACATTTGGATGTTTTCATAGGTCCTCAATCCAATGAAAATTTCTATGTGAGCTTCATATCCAACCTAGTGAACTCGACCAAATCACTGCACCCTCCCCACTTCTCATTCCCTGCACTTTTTCTGTAAAGGTGATGAAAATGGAGAGTGGAAAAACCCAACCATAAGGCTCAGACACGCATAAATAACTGTCATCACATGCAGTATACATGAAGAATGCACATGTACTTGCATTAGGTCCTTAATTCAGAATCGAGAAATGATTTTTGTCATCACTGCCTTGGCGAGAGTCCTCTCCTCCCTTCTCCCCCCAAAAAAAGGGAAAAAAAAAACTGAAAGAAAACGTGAAGTAGTAACCACTTCTAAAAAGGGAAGCATAAAGAAGTGGAAAAAAAAAAAGCCAAGTCAAACTACCTACAAACTAGCAGATAGATAGCTCCATAAAACGAAAGAAATAATAAAGCACAAAAATTTAGTACAACTGACAAGCAAAGCAAGCCCACCAGAGCAATAAAACTATCCCTAGCATCAGAGTGTGGCCATGGAGCTCATAGTAAAAGCTTAACAGAGAGTATGCTTGGAATCCCATAGTATTAATTTTGCACACAACTGAACTGCAATGTGCATATTTGGTATTTATACCAACGATGGATCGATGTTCATTCACTCTGTGAGTGACAGAGGAGCATACAGAAAAGAAAAAGCTTTACGGGATGTGAGGACTTCCCTTAGAGCCCTTCAAGAAACTGTGGCTCTTGAGTTACTTAAGACACGTAGAAACTGAATTGCTTTTCAATGTAAACATATTTAAACATGAATTCTAATATTTTTGAGCTGCAAATTTAAATGTTTTACAACCAATTTTGGTTAATACTGAGTAGGTTTTCGATGTAACCACAAACATGAATTCTAATATTTTTGAGCTGCAGATTCTATTACTATCGTTGTGCTTAAAAACCTTTTAAAGGAAAATCTTAAGCGATCTTTAATACATAATTGGATGTAATTTGCATCAAGAGCGAAGGTTTACACTTGAATGTAATTCAACGACATTAAATTCGAAGTTTACTTGGTAAAAACCACATAACTTAACTACCAAGTAATAAAACGTAATTCACCTATGTTTTAGTAAATTAACCGGGATTTCCAAAAGCACCTGCAATTACAATTGAATAGACGAGTTAACAACGAAATTGGAGAATATAAAATGAAAATAAATTAGACAAATCCGGAGGAGGAAAAATAATGGAGGTAGATTGCTCAGATTCTATGGGTGTTAAGTTAAAGTCTATCATGCTAGTCAAACTACCAGCATTCAGAACGAGGAATTTACCTTGAAATCAACGCACACTTACCTCCAACAACAAATTAATTCTGACAACAGTTCATATGCCAAAAAAAGGGGGGGGGGGACTAATGCTTGTATAAGAGAGAGAGAGAAGAAACCAGAGGGAGTAAACGAACCAAGGAGAGCAAAAAAGGCTCAGACATGCGCACAAGTTATCAACGCACCTTGCGTCAGATGAGAAATAGTTTTGTCCATAAATGCCACCTTGAAATTGAATCACGGTACAATTGCAAACAATAAACGTGCTGAGCATAATTTGCGATCAATAAAAGTTAGGGGGGAAAGAGAAAAAAAACAGGGACTGATTATGCTGCAGTCACGCTGAATAAAATTCTGAAAACCTCAACAATCACAATGCCATCGACTTCAACATCTCCACAGCAATGGACCGCTGAAGAGGCAGAGAGAGGACCTAGCGCATTCTGAGGAGCCGTAGAGGGTAGAGGCGCCAGCGAAGTAACATCGGCGAGGAATTACTACCGGCCGAGGGTAACCATGATACAGTCTCGAGGAATAAGGCAGAAGAAAGCGAGACGCAGAAATCTCTCTCTAAAAACCCTACATGCCCCCTTATATAGTATTTATATTATAGTGTCAACATTAAAACCGTTGGCTTCGGGTTGGGCTGGGAACTCATCGTTTTAGTCTGAAAATGGGCCAAAACGACCATGAAATTGGGTTCCTCCTTACCTCACAATCATTGGCGTTGGCTCAAACCAACACAAAATAATATTTTTGTAATATACGAGTAAGGTCGCATATGTATCATTTTCTTGCAAACTGCACAATGTGAAAAGTACAGGGCAATGGGCTGCTGCCCATTAGAAATATAAACTCATGTAGACCAAGGAGATTTCGACGTATATGATTTTCCTGAAATTAATATGATGTCACATTATTTTTTGCCTTCTTAAGATGTTTCTTTCCTTAGAGACTGAGTGAGGTCTCCCTTGCCCCTATCCAAATCATCTTCCTTGACGCCGCTGTCTCTCCCCAAGGAAGATGCTTTCCTCTTGGCGATTCAAGAGGAGCTCTTGCTTCGTTTGTAATCGTCCAAGGCCCTATTGAAAATCATGCACATCTTGCTAGGAGCCTCGTGAACCGACTCGGTGATGACATTGGCGTGATTAACAACTCGAAGGTGGAAACACCTCTACTGTCTTGCCTGCCATGGATATCCTGAAGGTAGTGTTGGAAATCTCTCACGTGAAAAAATTTTAGGATGGACGGTCAACGGATGGTCAATATAGTTGACCGTTTGAAGGACCAAATTGACCGTCCATTGCTGAGGGTTCTCAGGACGACTGTGAAAACGGTCAACAAGATGTTGACCGGTATGGATGGCAGGACGGTCAATTATGTGTTGACCGTCCTTCCATACGGAAACTCAGAACGACTGCCGTGTCTGAAAGGGTGAAGGTTGACCTGCCTGTTTAGGTAACCTTGGAAACCCAATGACAACTGATCTGTCATCTGCTACTATAGGCATACGCTACCTACTGCTGAGTTGACACATGCTTCTTGAGAACCGTGCACCAACCATGGAGCAGGACACGCTGGTCCTGCTGCTGCCAAGGCCTTCATGTATATTCTTATATGTGTATATAAGTAGGCCGGTTAGGGTGTTGTGGCACAGAAGTGTGAGCAAGTGTTGTTAAG
>JAOVVI020006283.1:0-15767 GCA_028571085.2 Nepenthes alata | reverse complement strand
TTGAAATTCTATACTATAATTAAAAGTTGAGTATATAATTAATATTTCATATTAAAATATATACACAATTTGAGATTTTTTTAGTAATTACAGACTAATTAAACATAATCTCAATACGAAGTGCACGTTAAACAACATATTCTCCTATTGAAATTCAAATTTATTCTCATGGGTAGAAGAAGACAACTAGAGTGACATTCACCACACAAAGCAAGAGTTGTTGTGGATTTTTCAGTGGACAGACTCTTATATCTATCTAACTATTAAAATAAAAAAATAAAAAATAAAAATTAAATAATTATTTAAATTATTTTATATATCGTTAATAATTTAATTTTTAACTTATAATTTTAATCATTTGAGAATATTATGACCATAACAGCACTCCTCAACGGCAGCTTCCAGCCTCTCCTATCATACCCATCTTATCCATAATTTTAGAGAGAGAGAGAGATAGAAGACGATCACAGAAAAAAATAGGAGAGAGAGAGAGAGGGTGGATAGAAGAAGACGTATGAGAGAGAGGGAGAGGGTTAGAAAAACAGATAGGCAGAGGTCTATTGGTTTTTCTGTCGAGAAACCAAACCAAAACAAGACGACCCACAAAAACCAGAAACCAGATCATCATCTCCTCAGCTTATAGAAGTATACTTAGTATATTTCAGCTTCTGGGGTCTTCTTCTTTCTTGTTCTTTTGGCCTGAATCCAGAGGTGAGAGTCAAACCATTCAATTTTCTGTTTGTTTCTCGAGAAAAAAAAAGGGAGAAAACACTCTTGTTTTCTTTCCCTTAATTAATCAAAACCCCTTTTGGAAGCTAGTTGATCAGGTGTATTCAATATCATCTTCCTGAGTTCTTATTCAAAATGAACATTTCTGGTGATCATGGGTTTCCTTTTCTTCCTTCTGTTAGAGGGTTACCTCCTCCTGATCCAAACCCTAACCCTAGACCACCTAACGCCATTCCTGTTGCCAAGAAGAAGAGGAATCTACCAGGTACACCAGGCAAGTTTTGCCCTTCATGATCTTTTCTCATCAACTAGACAGCTAGTTGAATTCTCAATATTCAAAGCAACATCATGTTAGTTAGGGGAGCTCTTATGATTCAATCTGTGAAAACTTTTATGCATTTATTAAAAGGGTTAGATTAAAAACTAAAAGGATAAATTATAGATATTTTATTAAGTGATTTTAATAAGTATTCGCTTTCTATTATTAATTTGTCATACATTTAATTTTAATTATTGGGTAAAAATATGAGTTTTCTTGTAATATTACTTGTTAATGAGCAGTAGTGTATATCTACATACACCAATTGCACTGAGTGCCATGACTAACTACTCATATATATCCTCTATATTTTAATTATTGTGTTTGTTTTTGTTTATATACATTCATAGATTTGAGTAATACAATTAAAAAATTATAAAATCATATTTTTAAGCTTTAGTTGCTTATATGCTTCAATCTCAAACATTCAAATAATCAAACAACTATAATGAAATATTGAACATGAAACTGAAGATCCATTAATTATAGCCCATTTCTCTACAATAAGAAAAGATCTTATAAAAAATAATTTTATGTCACACAACAATCAGATTAGATATATCAGACGCTTTCCACATCCTACCATAGAGAAATCTTGTACACAACCAAGTTACCCTTATCATCACCGTGGTCTTACTGCGCCGATTTATGAAGATTCAGTCATATATATGCTATTTCCAGACATGAGAATTCAACTAACTTCATATTACATAAAATATAATGAAATGATGAAATTAGATTCATATAGTGGATCCACTTATTGAAATTCAAAATTTTGTCATTGTTGTAGATCCAAATGCTGAGGTCATTGCTTTGTCCCCCAAGACGCTTATGTCGACGAACCGATTTGTATGCGAGATATGCAACAAGGGATTCCAGAGAGACCAGAACCTGCAGCTGCACAGGAGAGGGCACAACCTTCCATGGAAGCTCCGGCAGCGGACAAGCAAGGAGGTGAAGAAGAAGGTCTACGTGTGCCCAGAGAAGACCTGTGTCCACCACGACCCGTCTCGGGCTCTCGGCGACCTCACCGGCGTGAAGAAACACTACAGCCGGAAACACGGCGAGAAGAAGTGGAAGTGTGAGAAGTGCTCCAAGAAATACGCAGTTCAATCGGACTGGAAAGCACACGCTAAGACTTGTGGAACTAGAGAGTATAAGTGTGACTGCGGAACACTCTTTTCCAGGTATTCAAATTCACGAGCCTTCCCTTTTAATCAAATTCTTCCAGCATTCTCAACGATGGGATGATGAACTGAAATTGTAGCAAGGATTTAACATATTTGAATATATTATTATAATCCATATATATATATATATATATATTGTTATGATAAAATTGTTAATATTAAGTTAATATAAAAAGATAACAAGACTCTTTATGGTAATAATGTCAGTTATTTACTATGAATGTTTAAATTATGACATTAATTGTTTAAATTATTTTTTATCATTTATACAGTGTTAAAAGTATCATATCATTTTATAGTACTAATTAACTGTTATAAGATAAGAATGTGTTTTTTTTTTCGATATAGAACTAGCAAGTTTATCTCTAAAAGAGATAGAGACCATTTTTCTCTAAATTTAAATTATCTATTTTCAAACGAATCGTTATAATTTATTTTAAATAATTTTAAATTTTATAAAAAAATAGTTAAATTATAATAATTAACTTAAAAAAAATAATCTAAATTTTAAAAAAATAACATTCATCTTTTTATGAGATGAAGCCTTCCTTGGACCTTCTAACTGCTGCATCTCAAACAATTAGTCAATTTTTTTACCATTTTCAAAATGACTCTGCATCTTTTGATTATTAATCTTACTGCTGTAATATAACGAGGCATTGTTATGAATAATAACTAGCAAGTCTTTTTTTTTTTGCTTTCTCTGAACTGTTTTCTGGGATCTTCTGATATCGTTGACAGGAAGGATAGCTTTATAACACACAGAGCTTTCTGTGATGCTTTAGCTGAAGAGAGTGGGAGGATCACTTCAGCAGTTGAGCCAACCAGTCTGGGCTTCAAGAATGATTCAATCAGCAAGACTGCAATCAGTTACCAACCCGGATTTCCTCACGGCGTCATCGCTTCTGGGCAAGGGCTTTCGGACCCTGCCGGAAGTTCTCAGGTCAACCCGGTTTTTCACCACCATTTCGCCGGCATGGCAGCCGGAAATCCGCTCGGTGCAGGTAAGTTATAGTAGCTAATTTGGATAATACATGTCATTCTACATATGTGGAGCTTATGTAGAGCCACAGGCACTCCATCATATGTGGTGATATATTTATTTTTTAAAATAATATGGAATAAATTTTTTATATATTATAAAATGTTAGAAAATTGAAATACCCATGTTATAAAAATTTAAAAATAAGAATTATTATCCTATTTTTTCATCATTTTTCTAAAAATTAATTGTGAACAGTTGGACCAAAATTCAGAAAGAATCTAATAATTTTGTTGATTGAAGGAACTTCTAGCGTCGGCGTTCCCGTACCCTACACATGCAAAGGTAGGCCCATGCTGAATATAACACAATGGAAGAGCATAAAAACAAGAATTATAATAAATAAATTTTATAAATAATCGCTTGTTTAGGGTGGGTTAATTGAAACATAATAATTAAAGTTGAATATTCTTAAATTTTATAAGATATGGTCAATATATATGAATAATATGAACAGTTCTGATGATGAATGAAAATATTTGGCTCGAGCCAAAATACTTTTATTTTAGATAAATATCATATTTTTTGTAAAGATAAATCATATTGATAAATCACATTATGTGACATTAGTAATTAATATACATAAAGATTATTTAATTAAAATACATTTTAATAATATTTATATCTAAATAGTATATTTTTAAAATATTTATTTTCTATGAACTTTATCTAAATAATAATTTTTTCATAAAAAAACAACTAAATCAATCTCCATGAACTAGTACAAACCGGCCTGATTTTACTCATGGGTAGATACAGATGTAAAGTAATCTTTCAATCTTTACCAAAAATCTCCATTATGCTAAAACCTGTTTTGTTTGAAATATGAGAAAATATTATTTATTTTTTAAAATTATTATATATAATCTTATTTTATATTATATAAAAATTATTATTGTTTTTTGGGTGCAATTTTGAGAGCTCAAACATGGCTAAGTTTTTATTTACTGTGTGGATGTCTGTGCTCAAATAATCATTTGTTGCACATCTCGATGAACATGATCTTATGTCTGCTATAAAATTCTGTATTATTTCGTGGTTGAATTTCAAAGGTTTGCCTGAGATGGTGCAAATGGCGTCCGGCAACCTATTCGGCTCAACCCCGTTCTCAAATTTTGGAGTCAACAATCAGTTTCCGCTTCTGGAAAGGAGCGCAACTACATCAAGTGGTGCAAATACTCTTCCGCCGCCGCCATTGCCGGCCGGAATTCTGAAGGAAGAAGGTGGAGGAAATGATAATAACAAGAGCAACCCAGTTGAAACCCTTGGCTCTTTGTTTTATTCCGATCATAGTCACAACCAGAACAACCCACCATCAAATCCTCCGGCACAGGCGCTGATGTCTGCGACAGCCCTTTTGCAGAAGGCTGCTCAGTTGGGTTCTACAAGAAGCAGCAGCAGCAGCAACCCATCACTCTTTGGCTCTAGCTTTGCGGCCATGTTGAACTTATCATCTTCCCACAGTTACTCCTCAGCAAACAACTTCAGCAGGAACAATGAGTTGAGGATAGATCGCCTTCCGGCGGTCAATTTCCCACTTTTGGGCGGCGGTGTGGGAGGTTCGAGTTCTGGATCGGCGGCGGCCGCTGCTCGGTTGAACAATCTCGATCAGCGTGTGAGCATGCGAAGGAGCGTGAAACAGCGGATCGGCCCATCTCAGTCGAAGCTTGTTCAGAGCTCGAACCAGGACGTTAATGGGGTAACTAGGGATTTGCTTGGCATGGGAAGTGATGACGGGGTTCAGACGATGTCGCCATTGTTGGACCTTGCTAGTTTTGCTGGTTCAATGGAGTCAGCTTTGGGTTTGAGCCATTACAGTAGCAAGTAGCTCGTAGCAGCCAAGACATTCTAGCTCGAAGGAAGCAATATGCCATGCAAATTCTTACGTTCTAAGATTTGAAGCATAAATCCCGTAGTTATCTATATGTAATTGACTTGGTATACGGTCCATAATTCTAGATTATTGTTAAATTATCTAATTCAGATCAATCTAAATTAAAAATGACTTACAAAATATTATATATATATATATTAGGTTATAATATTTCTTTTTTGAACTAAATTGAATATTTTGAGGTTATCTAGCTTTTTTTTTTAAAATAATATTATTCATATATTCAGTTGTATACTAATTTGTATAAAAAATATTATTTTTTGTGTGAAAAAAGAGAATAAAAAAAGTAAAAATTAAAATAGAGTAGGACTTATAACTATTTTTAATAATTTTGATACAATTAAATATATTTTAAAATAGTTATTAAAAAAATCCCCAAATAAGGCTTTCAATTGGCCCATGAATTTATGAATTTCGTACCTATGGTAAGTCTTTTTACATTTAGTTGTTAGCTAGGGGTGTTTTTCAAAATGAATAAATAAATAAATAAAAGTTTATCTTTTAAAATAGATTAATAAATATGTGTCATTATTTGAAAGTCGAGAGATATTTCTTTTTGTTAAACTTTCAGGCAAAAAATCATTATTTTGTGCTAATACTTACTAACATCATGAACTAAAGGAATTTTTACATAGGCTACTCATTCAATTCAATATATATTTTTTATGTTGCTTTACAATTTTTAAAAATACATATATATATGTTTTCTTAGAACTAGACTTTATATAATTTTTATGTAGATTGATTATTGAGACAATAAATCTTGCATTTCTATACTATAAAAATATACCTTTACACTTAGGTAATATTTGACATATTAAAAATATAAATAATCCTAAAATAAACATATTTTTATTTCTCTCTCTTCATATAATAATTTATTTATAGTTTTAATTTCTAATATTTGATATATTGATGAAATGAATATGAATATATAATTTTGATATATGCCTAAACCGATATCTTATCTAAGGTGATGATCCCAAAATAGAATTCAAGACCAAACATAAATATTCTAAATATACACACCACAAATAATAAAGTTAATAGGTTATATTTTTTTCATAGTTATTCTTTTTAATACCTAAGTTAGTATATACTCGATAAATTTTAGGGGCCTACGTGAATACGGGCAACTCAGATTAGACCTCTGATTGTCACCCAAATCTGATTAGATGAAAAATTATAAATGTTTAAAATTATTTTCAAACTCATAGAACAATAGGTCAAAAATATCTTATTCATTTAGATATCACCTGAAAAACATAGCCCTCAAAATAGTAAAACAAAATAAGAGTATTTAAATATATCTTTAATACATGAAATAATTGAAAATAACTCTAGTTGAGCTCTAAAAGAAGAGAGCTAGCTCTCCAACTCTAGAGTCACCCATCTCTATTCTACTATTTTAGAAGAAAAAATAGTAAGAATCAGTTAAAAGTTTAGTAATAATTCTGACCCAATTCAATAAGAATGAAAATTAATTTATTTAGGAAACTTACTTGTCAAAATAAATACCAATACTGTAAAATAGATGAAAAGTAATAGTAATCCCGAATAATTAATAAAGTAGCATTATAAATAATATCAATAATAAGACAGCTTAGTAACAATATGAATAAATAATATTTTTAATCTTAACTCTATAGTACTCATTATCTTGAACATCTAATGAATCCCAACAAATTCAAATAAATATAATGATGTTTCAAAGCATCCCAAATACTAAAATTTTGTCTTGAATTTTTTAAAAATATAACTTAATATAAGGTCATAATAATATAAGATATCAATAAATTTCTACGAATATTATTTTATGACTAAAGGCTGCATATTTATACACTCATCAGTCGGGTAAATACCTTGAAATCATAACATCCCTATGGTATTTACAGTCCTTTTAGTAAGTGTAACCATAATATACTTATAGCATTTATGATATTCATCATCCATAATATCTCAGATGTTATCTTAATATAATAGTCAAAAGGTTATAAGATTCTCATCTAAAAAATCAATGACCTTTACAACTAGATATGAAATAAGTATTAAAAAAGTATAGACTACAGTAATACTCTACAAACTCTAATTCGTCTAGATATTTTAATAATTTTGTACGCTTTCTTTTATTTAGCTATATAGTGTCAGAAAATATACTCACACGATTCAAAAAACTAACACCAACAAAATTATGAGAATGAGAAAAAAACCTAGAATCAACGTAAGTACCTAAATACACAAGTGGTCACCTCTTATTAAGAGTCACAAATATCCTTCAACACTTTACTCAAATTAAAATGTCGATCCTAGGTCTCAAAACCTACAACTTAGGCATCAAATTTGAATAAGACATAGTGGTGTTCGAAGGGTAACCTAGCCATCATCCACACCGACCTTTAACTTTTAAGAAAATCAGGTTTAATTTGTGAACAATTTTATTATTCCTACCATTAAGGCTTTTATGACAACTATTTACTCAATTCCAATGAAAAATTGACCAAGCTACTCAAATGTATAAAATCCTTCTATTTTATATCTATTATCACATATAAGAACAAATATAGATCCGTATATGTTTATACTAACATTTAGTAGATTTAAAATACATAAACTGCCAAATGAATCATAACATCTTATTAAAAAAAAAATCAATCAAAGAACACATAAACCCAAGAATACGGCCAACGTTCGAACAATACTCAAATATTGCTATTAGAAATAGTGGTGTTTGAACATCACTTCAAATATTGGCAAACATTGCAAAATTTTAAAGTATTAACTATATAAAAATTATTCTTATCGATCATAAACTCTATTTTATTGTAATTCTATGTGGCCCATGATTAAAATAACAACATAAATTAATTTATGAAAAAACAAAGAAGGTCACAAGTCCACTTCCTTAACATATTTGCTCTTTAATTTTGCAAATATGTTAGCAATTTAAACAAGACAATTAATCTTGCACAAAGTCGCAGCAAGGGAGAAATATTTGGTTAAGGTAGTTAGTTTACTCATATTTTTTTTCTTCATCTAATCAATTCTTTTACATGAAATATACTAAAAATTTGGCCAATTAAATTCTCTACATTTACTCTCTATAGGCCACGAATTAAGGATTAATCACAATATTAAAGTGCTTCCTCGAATCTAAAATATATGACCCATACTAAAACATATGGGTTGGACTTATATTTAATTTAATAATAATTATTAAATTATCTATAAATTATTAATATAATTGTCATGACCATTATGCATATAAACACATTACTGAAAAGATTCAAGATATTATAAAAATCAATTAAAATGTTCAAGCAAGGCTCAGAAATTATTTAAAGATAGTGGTATTTTCTTTGTTCTTGCACCTTTTCATAGGGAGACGGAGAAAGAGTGTGTCAAAGTAAGAAAATAAGAGATTGAAGGTTGATTTCCTGTATATCTGAGGTCAGATAATAATTATACTTATATCAAAATTTTTTACTGATATCATTGCTTTATTCAATTACACGTCCCTTAATTGACCTTTTTTCCAGTATTGTTCGATACTTTTTTTGCAAGCCAGGAGGGTAGGGTTTGAATCTTTCTGTTGCCCTTTAGAAGACCGATGTTTAATATCTGTAGTGTTGGGTCCCAATATAAGGGCACATAAAACACGGCTCAAAGAAAGGGTCCAAATGAAAAGCTCAGAGATATGTCAACGGACCAAGAGGACTGGGCAGCCCGAGAGGCCTAAAAACCCAGGCCAACTCTTTACGCTAGACTGGCCTAACAAGCCCGAAAATGTGGGCTAGTGCCCTAAAAATAAAAATAACAGCAAATGTCCGAGAGGTCCCTTCAACCAACAGATGCTCGAGGACACCACGATGAGATGACGACATCCAGGATGCCAGAGAAACGTCCGAGAACCCTGGCCCTCAGGTACAATGATCAGGAGAAGAAGTCCAAGTGCCTCAAAGGTTCCATCAGATTTTAGAATAGTCCAAGAAGTCAAGAAAAGACCCGATGATCCTTTACAAGGAACCAAAGATCTTTCAAGTCCTCCCAAAAGACAGTTACCGTCCGAGAGATACCTCCCTCGAACGGGTCCGCAAACTCACAAAGGGATAAAGCATGCCACACAAGGACGAGGACCATCCCATACATGGCCGAAAGCACCAACAAAGAAACTTCACCGATTTTCAAGGAACCTGAAGCCACTGCAAGACGCTATCTCTATAGAGCACGCCTAATCAAATCAAGACTGACGCCTAGAGTCTACGTACCTGACATGCTCAGGCCATACTAGCGGCGCCAGCAGCGTGACTCCCTACACACGCCATCGTTCTTGACATGGACAGCAGGGCAGGTGGACGACCCCTCATACGCTTGGCGTGACCAACAGGACAGTAGACAGCCTCTCGGCTACACGCCAGCTGCCACGTGTCCTCTCCTCAACGACACAATTTTACCTATAAATACTTAGTTAAAGCTCTTGCCTCAGGGACCTTTTTTCACCCCCCTCTTTTCGGACTGTTGGACCCTTTTTCCTCTCTTTAGAACAAGAAGGAATGAAGGTGACAAAGCTTCCCAACGAGAGAACTTTAAAGGGAGAGAAACACAAAATAAGAGACAAGGAAGGAATTCCCAAGAATTTGTACTTTGTAAGACTTCAAACCATAGTGAAGCATTTTCATAGGTCGAAAGCCTCGTGATTTTTTCTCCTCAGTCAAGGGGAAGCTTTCCACGTAAAAATCCAGTTTCAATCTCTCTCTCTCTACACCCTACACTCTCAAACACTTTTGTTGCACGGACCCCCGGATCCGGAACACAACATTGGCGCCGTCTGTGGGAACGCATTGACAAAAAGCTCAATGCTTTCTACCCTCACAGAATAACCAGCGCTCCAAAGATGGCGAGCACACAAGCTAGCAGGTCCACTAGGGAGGTGGGACCATTCGATAGGTGCCTCCCATCAGGCAGCGTGACGAGTGGCCGTCTCGGTACTAGCGTGCAGAAGCTGGTGAATAAGGTGGACAACCTCTCAAGAGCGGTCCACACCCTCCGCGAGAGGGCGGACGAGCAGTCCAGGGGCAAATACCCCGAAGGTTTGCGGCCAGCGGCGTCCCAGGAGCGGCAAGCTGCGCGAGCTCCAGGCGAGTTGAGGGATTACCTCAACAGAAAGAAGTCCATGGCCCAGGTCCCGATGAAGAAAGGGCTCAAGAGGCTCTGGAAGACGGTCTTCGGACCCATGACCGGCAAAGTGAGCCAGCCGGGAGAGAGAGAAGACCCCTACCCCAGAGGACAGGGGGAGGAAAAAGAAGAGCTGGAGCCCAGCTGAAGCCCCAAGGACCGTCCAGGCAAAACGAGCCCAATCGGATGGTCCTTGGAGGAGATGGGCCATCAAGCCCACCTGCCCTCACTGAGTCACTCACCAGCATCCTGAGGTAGATCCGAGACGAAGAGTTCTTGAGATGTCCAAAGACGTTGAAGAACCTCGAAGGGAGTGACCAGTGGGAATACTGCCATTACCACTGCAGCCATGACCATGACACCGAGGACTGCAGGAAGCTCCAGGCAGAGATCGAACAACTGGTAATGGAAAGCTACCTCGATTGCTTCCTGCCACGACCCGGGCGCGACCCCAAAATAGTAGGATGTAATCGATCGAGTCGTTCAAAAGGCAAAGCCATAATAAGCACGGAAGGCACCTAACCATCGACTGGGGGGCAGCGCGTTCTAACTTCAAAGAGACCAGCTCAGAACAGAACTGTCAGAAGGCCACGACCGACGAGGGAGCAACAAGAGAGACGCCAAGGCTTGAACACGCGTCAACAAGGACTCAAGGCACTGATGTAACGTGAATAATCAAAATGGCCCTGGAGGCCACTCAATGTAACACGTCTACATTAATGAAAGGATTCCTTCCATATGTTCATCATGATGCACTCTCATGTTCATTCGTCAACATTAAGGCAACTCCCAAGTCAAAGACAATACTCGGCTCCGTCCGAGCGGCCCCAGAGGTCGTATTCTAAAAACTCAGCTCCGTTCAAGCGGCCCCAGAGGTCGTATTCTAAAAACTCCGCTCCATTCGAGCAGCCCCAGAGGTCATCTTCTAAAATTTTGGCTCCGTCCGAGCGGTCCCAAAGGTCGTATTCAAAAACTCAGTCCCATTCAAGCGGCTCCAGAGGTCGTATTCAAAAACTCGGTCCTATTCGAGCAGCCCCAAAGGTCGTGTCCAAAAACTCGATCCTATCTGAGAAGCCTGAGAGGTCGTATTCAAAAACTCGGTCCCATCCGAGTGGCCCGAGAGGTAGTATTCTAAAAAATTAGTCCTATTCAAGCGGCCCGAGAGGTTGTATTTAAAAAGTCGGTTCCATCTGAGCAGCTCCAGAGGTCGTATTCTAAAAACTCAGTCCTATCCGAGTGGCCCGAGAGGTCGTATTTAAAAACTCGATCCTATCCAAGCGGCCCCAAAGGTCGTATCCAAAAACTCGATCCTATTCGAGCGGCCGCAGAGGTCGTATTAAAAAACTCGGTCATATTAGAGCGGCCCTAGAGATCGTATCCAAAAACTCGGTCCTATCCGAGCGGCCCAGAGGTCGTATTCAAAAACTCGGTCCTATTCGAGCGGCCCCAGAGGTCATATTCAAAAACTCGATCCTATCCGAGCGGCCCAAAGGTCATATTCAAAAAGTCGGTCTTATCCGAGCGGCCCCAGAGGTCGTATTCTAAAAACTTATTCTCATCCGAGCGGCCCCAGAGGTCGTATTCTAAAAATTCAGTCTCGTCCGAGTACCCCAAGAATTTAAAGCTCAAGAAACTTCAAGCAAAGCCAGACGATCTGAGAGGTCAAAAGGTAGCATAATCTTTCAAAAGGATAACAACAAAGGCTAAGGACAAACTACTTAGCGTTACAAAAAGAACAAGCACTCGTACAGACAGGGCGAAGAGTCCGAGGTTTCAACTCTGAAAATGTAAGTTTTTATTAAGAAAAATAATATTTTGTACAGTGTTTAAAAAAAAGAGAAGGAAAAAAAGAGACAACAAGTCATGGGATCCCCTCCTGGCTCCCTTGTCCGCAAACCCCTCGAACTCCAGAAGTCCCCGCTTGATCTGTCAGATCTAGCTCCTCGGGCGTAGAAGCTGCGCCTTCAGGCCCTGCCCGAGAGGACTCGGGGAAAGGACTCCCAACAATGCTATATAAGTCTTCTCTGCATAATGCACTGGCATTCCTGGGATCGAGGACTGGCCCAAAAAATCATGGGTTAACCAGCCGCAGCACTCGGCGGCACATACGAATGCCCTCCCGGTACCTGCTGTCTAATAATGACACAATTTTTGAGGGCTGTATGGACGTCCTCAACATCTCGTCCTAACGGACGACCTTATCTTGAAGAAGCCCCAGCTGAAGCCGAAGGAGCTTGACGATATCTTCCAGAGAGGCCACTTTCCCCTCGGCCTCAGCCAGTTTCGCTTCAGTCCGTCGGGTAGCTTCCCCGGCATCCCTCAGCGATTCCATCTCCAAGCGAGATCGGATAGCCTCCTCGAGCAATTGACTGAAGTTCCCGGCCATGCCCTGGAGCTGCAGAGAGAAACAAGTCCATTAAGAGACAGCCAACTAAAAGCAAGGCAAAAGAAGTGACGGTGGATTACCATAGAGACAAGGGGAATATGCACAGGGGGCCGCATTCTCCAAGGGCCTCGGACTCCTGCGGTCCACTCTCAGGAACCGCAGGTGCTTCCTCAGGAACGGGCTCCATAACTAACAAAGGCACTAAGGGGCCTGGCTCGGCATCAGCGCCCTTAGCATGAGGCACCCCGAGGACATCCATCTCTCGCTCTAATGGGCCTTTAGTCTGGACTTCGGCGGGAGGATCACAAGGATTAGAAGACCCCAGGCCAACAGTGCCAGCCTCCTCAGTCTCTGTCAGCTCTCGGACTATTTTTGCAATCATTCCCCACTCAGCGTCCACAGCGGAGTCCCCGCCTCCTATATCCTCGGAAGGATGATCAATCAAGTCCGAGATATCACCAGGCAGATCAACGGGGACTCCAGGAGCGGGATCATCATTGGGAGACTGGGCATCCGAGAGGTCCACGATCTCCACGATAGTCCCCAAAGACCCTCCGAGAGGATCAACCACTGGAGGAGGAGCAGGACCTTTAGCTCCCGAGGACTCCGGCAGAGTACCAGTCCTCGGCCTCTTAAAGAGAGGAGCAATTATGGTGTCATCATCAGAATCATCGATGTCAAAATCATCAGAATCATCGATGTCAAAATCATCGTCATCATCATCAGAAGAAGGGAACTCAACGATGGCCGCCGGACGTTTCGAGCTCTCTGCCGGAAGGCTCTTCTTCGTGTGGTGAGCAGGACCCTCAATCCTCGGAGACTCTGCCTTCCTCCTCAGTCCCTTCTTCTTGGACTTGTCAGAAGGAGTTACGGTGGAGGCCTCGGCCCATGGCCCCCACTTGGCCTCCTCAAAGCTCTCAGACGAAAGCCAGATGTTGCGCTTATTCAAGTGAAAGCCACTGAGATTGGCTAACACCAAGTCCGTGAACTCTTTTATAGCCTCCCTCTCCTCCTTTGAAGGATCCGAGCGGCACTGGCTGGCCACTTTCCCCAGACAATGGGGATGGCCCAATTCTCCCGGACGCCCAAGTAGAAGAATTTATCCTTCCACCGCTTCGTGGAGTCCGGGTTTCCCCCGCACATCAAAGAGAAGTCTGGGCGATGCGTCATTGTGATCCAATCAAGGTTATGTGTAAAGAAAAAAATGACATTGACCGTGAGAACGTTCAACAGCTTCTCATGGCAACGGAAGAAAACACACAGAGACACCAAATACCTAATGACGTTTGGTTGGAGCCTGGCAAAGGGGACTCCAAGTCCCCTCATGATGTCGTAGAGCTCCTTCGGTATAGGAAACCAAAGCCCACTTTTGAGATGGACTTTGTACACAGTGATGAATCCATCCGGTGGGAACCACACCCTCTGGTAAGGTCCCGGGACTGTCATGCCTACGGATTCGAAAATTCTATTCCGTTTCCGAATCTCCTCGAGCTTACTGAGCGTCATCATAGAAGCAATCTCCCTCACTCCAGGCGCCATGAGCAACAAGAGGCAGAAAAACAGAGGAAGCACAGAGAGCGAAAAGATCTAGCAAAAGGAGAGCGAAAAGCTTCGACACATTGAAAATGGAACGAAAAAGAGGTGTTGAAATGGAACGTCAGGGACGAGGAGGCCTTTAAATAGTTTTGAAAATTAAAAAAGGCGCACTCATTACCCTCGCCACACGTCGCTCGACCATTCGTCTCAGAGAAATCGTGGCCTTGCCTTCCCAATGCGTCTGTCAGCGTGTCAGTTCAGCATTTCATACCCTGCAGAAACTCAAACGACAGGGCTGGAAGGGTCTTGGACTCAAAGGAAGTTTCGAGATAATTCTCCACAAAGCCTGGCATCACATTTCTTTCGAGGACTCACATGCACTCGGATCGGCACCACAAGAGGCCTAAGCCCGAACGCAGATGGTCGTACTCTTGCCTCCTTAGGGACATCCTTTTCAAGCCACTGCACGCGCACTGACAAACTATTACAGGGAAAGATCGATCTCTCCAGGATAGCAGCGACTTTATGCCAAACGGTCGAGGACCTCAAACCCTTTGGCATGGGGGGTTATGTTGGGTCCCAATATAAGAGCCCATAAAATACGGCCCCAAGAAGGGGCTCAAGTGAAAAGCCCAGAGATATATCCATGGACCAAGAGGATTGGGCGGCCTGAGAGGCCTAAAAACCCAGGCTAGCTTTTTACGCTAGACTGGCCTAACAAGCCTGAAAACGTGGGCTAGTGTCCTAAAAACCAAAATAACAGCAAAGGTCCGAGAGCAACGACTTCATGCCAGGATAGCAGTGACTTCATGCCAAACGGTCGAGGACGTCAAACCCTTTGGTATGGGGGGCTATGTTGGGTCTCAATATAAGGGTCCATAAAATACGGCTCAAAGAAATGGCCCACGTGAAAAGCCCAGAGATATCTCCACGGACCAAGAGGACTGGTCGGCCCGAGAGGCCTAAAAACCCAGGCTATCTCTTTATGCTAGACCTCTCCAGGATAGCAGCGATTTCATGCCAAACGATCGAGGACCTCGAACCCTTTGACATGGGGGCTATGTTGGGTCCCAATATAAGGGCCCATAAAACAAGGCCCAAAGAAAGGGCCCATGTGAAAATCCCAGAGATATATCAACGGACCAAGAGGACTGGGCGGCCCGAGATGCCTAAAAATTGAGGCTACCTCTTTACGCTAGACTGGACTAATAAGCCCAAAAACATTGGCTAGTATCCTAAAAATTAAAATAACAGCAAAGGTCTGAGAGGTCTCTTCAACAAATAGGGGCTCGAGGACACCACGAAAAGCTGACGACATCAAGGATGCCAGAGAAAAGTCCGAGAACCCTAGCCCTCAGGTCCAATGATCAGGAGAAGAAGCCCGAGAGCCTCAAATGTTCTATCAGGTTTTAGAATAGTCTGAGAGGTCAAGAAAATACCCGAGGACCCTTCACAAGGAACCAAAGATCATTCAAGTCCTCCCAAAAGACAGTTACCAT
>JAOVVI020006282.1:0-10592 GCA_028571085.2 Nepenthes alata | reverse complement strand
ATTGAGAGGTTTTCATATATATCTAATAATAATAAGGATTAAAAATTTATTAGATGAATTGTAAAAATTACGTCAAATAATTAAATAATTATTTAATATTTACTATTTATCTATCTAATATCTAATTTTAGATGAATATGAGTCTCTATATAGGGAGGACCATAACTCTCTTAGGACACTTCTCCTTAGGCCATGAAGTTTACAATTGTCAACATGGAAAGCAGAGTTGTTAAGCTGATTTAAAAAGTAGTTCAGTAGCTTAGTTGTTGCATTCTCAAGTTACAAAGTTACCCGTCATCCTCCTAACTTGTTAGGGTTCAACCCAGATACATATAACCTAATATAATAAAATAAAACTCAAACCGCCTATCACACATTAACCAATAAACTCGTGAGTACATAAAACACAATGATCCATAATGTTTTTAACGTAGAAAATTATTTTTAACTACGAAATAAATTTTAAATAAATCTACTATAGTAATAATAGTACTGGTTACACATCATCTGCTCCAAAAACCCTTCACTATAATCTCGAGTGAAAAAAATTGATTGCAACCCCTTAACATACATAATAATCAAACAAAATACACTTTAAGAAGTCATTCTAGAATAACGTAGTCGACCTTAGTGAAGAACATGATTCAAATCGGATCTTAATCGGATTCGAACATCATTTTCTCTTTTTTCTCTCTGTACGATGCTTCTTGTATGAGAATTGAATTCAAAGTGCCCTGAAAACTCAAAGTGTGAATTTTTATACTGCGAGTCATACTTGAGCACCCATTAGGCAAAAATTGGGCGTGGGTACCATTGGAATTTGTGCTCAAGCACCCCTCAAACTCATCTTAGGTGTGAGATCCTCTGGATTCGATGCTCAGGTGCGCCTTAGGTGCATGCGCCCCTAGGTTCGGCGCTTGGGCGTTGGTTGCATGTGAACACTGCAATCATTGCATAATATCACATCACATTTCAATCACTATCAGTTAATTGTTATACCCATAAGGGAGTAATGAAAATATAATAAGCTTTCTCTTATGACTTTGTGGGAGATTTTTCACTTTTACTGGTGACCGTCATTACTTTTCAACAACTTTTCCTCCAATGAGATCCCAGTAGTAGTCTCTACAAGCTTGAATGATATCCTCTTCCGCTCTACCTAACCTAGAGTATTCCCACTCCCATTCAACTTCTCCTTAGCGATAGAGTCATGTCACCTTACACTCTTCGGTCTCCTCTTTCTACCATCTTGACCAATACTCCCCATTAGTCACCTTAACGTTATCCTTAGTTACCAAATTCTTCATCATGTATTGACTTGAATGTTTACTTTTTCTTACCACAACTGAGACACTTTTGGTGAGTTTTCATTGGCTCTTTTCAAACGCCATGTAAAAGTCTTATTCATCAGGCTTCCTAATTAAAATTATATTTAACCGCAAACTTGGGACATGTTGCACACCCTTCAACATGAGCTTCATCCTGATGCTTGTTTGTAAGCTAACATTTCTGATACAATAACCCTCGACGAACTATCATTGCTCATCTTTAATACCTTATAGTCTCTAAGCGTATAGTTGGTGAAAATACTGTCATCCCTATTACAAGGTTGTATTTGTGGCTATCCATTATTAATTATTATCTCTTTGCAATGTCGTATCTGCAGTTATCTGTTATTAACCGTCATCTCTATGACGAGACCATATCTGCGATTATCTATTATTAACCGTCGTCTATGTGGCAATGTTGTTTCTATGGCTATCTATTATAAGTGTCTTATCTATAGTGTGGTGTCGTATCTGTGACACCTCTCCCAACAAGAAAACTTTATTCTCTTTTCATCAATAGGAAAGCTTGAGTTCTATTTGTAATTTGTCTGCCTCACATGTTTAGTATTTGAGTAGAGATTTTATAATATATTTGAACATATAATTTATATCTATTATCTATGTCGAAACCTATTTATAAACCCTCCTTCTAATTTATGAGACATGTTATTATATATATTATACTTGTTGAGTTTGATACTCATATTTTCTATCTTTAGTCTGTTTCAACATATGATATATTTTGACTGCTATTTAAAGATTTTACTTATATACATATTTTTTTATACACCATACCTCTTTATTATATACATACATGTATAATTTACTACGAGGATTATGGTCACTGTCTGTTATTAACCACGGTCCCTATGGCAAAACCGTATATGTGGCTATATATTATTAACCATTATCTCTATGACGAGATTGTATTTGTGACTATCTGTTATTAACTGCTATCACTGTGGCGAGGCCGTATCTTTGGCTAATACTATTAACTGTTATCTCTATGGTGAGGTCGTATTTGTGACTATCTGTTGTTAACTGTTATTTCTACAACGAGGTCATATTTGTGGTTATCTGTTATTAGCTGCTATCTCTGTAGTAAGGTCATATCTGTGGCTATCTATTATTAGCCGTCATTTTTATGACGATATCGCATCTATGGCTATCTATTATTAACTGCTGTCTTTGTGGCAAGGATATATCAATGGTTATCTATTATTAACCGCTATACCTGTGACGAGACCGTATTTGTAGCTATCTATTATATATGTCATATCTGTGGTGCGATGCCGTATCTATGACACCTCTCCCAATAGGAAAACTCTGTTCTCTTTCCATCGAAGGAAAGGTTGAGTTCTATTTGTGGTTTCCCCACCGTACTTGTCCGTTATTTGAACAGAGATTTTATAATATATTCAAACATTTGATTTGTATCTGTTATCTATTTTGAAACCTATTTATAGACCTTCCTACTAATTTATCAAACATGTTATTATATATATAATATTTGTTAAATTTTATATTTATATTTTTTATTTTATTCCTTCAGAGTAGAGAATTTGGACACTTTGTAAGAGTTGGACAGATCTATCGTGGCATTACATATTTGGTGAGTATCATATCTATCTAGATTGACGGTGTCGATTGTATTATGTTCCTTTTGGATTGGGTTTGTTATGGAATGTATCTTTGGATATTAAAATTGGCTGAGAATAGGTTTTTGGTCAATGTATTAAGAAATTATTAGATTTATTGCATTATATAGATGACTTTTTTATTATTTGGTTATTTTTTTTTACGATTGTTTAGAGCATGTCATATTTATATTGTCCAAACGATTGTCCAATGAGGTCCAGTACGGATTATAATTGGATCACATGTACGTTTGATTTGTCACTCCAGGTTTTGGATTTTGTTGTCCATTATTGTAATTATTTAAAATTTTAATTTTAAAAAATATTATTTATTGATTAAACCTACTAGGTCCGAATTCATGACACTTCTCATCGAGCGCACCTCTCTATAAACCGCTCCCCGTCAAGTGCACTTTTATCCCTAAGGCGTTTCCCGTCGAACCTACCTCTTTTCTTTAGCTGCTCCCGTCGAGTGCATTATCAGAGCCTACTCCTCTAACCTACACTCAATCCCCTCATACATACATATATGCATATTTTTTTCTCATATTTTTCTATTTGATTAAGAAAGATATTTGATTTGAACGATAAAAGACATACCATGAAATGTGTCTCGCCATCCTCTTATCTCTTGTTTGTTAATTGTGACGTGCAGGATCAATATTCAAAATAACAAAGACCGGACTCACTTTAATTCAACCTACCGGACCAGATTAAATAACACCCTAATTCGTTTAGTAATTTGGATCTAAAAACACATCAAATATAAAATTAGACATATTTTACATATTTTTAAACCTTAGGAAAAGAAATAACTATTCAATCAAGAAATTTTGGTAAAAGGATATGAGAGAGTATAAGATCGGCTCGGTAGGGCTATATTTCTAATAAAAATTGAGTTTTTTAAAATAATTAATTGTTTAATTTTTTTAAAAAAATAATTATTATTTAATTTTTATTAAAATAATTATTTTAATTTTAAAAATAATATATATATATATATATATACACGAGGCCGGTGGTAGGCAGTCCAAAAAGTCCGACCGATCAAGACTGCAATCAAGTTGGCATATAGAAGAAAATCACCTTCAAAAAGTGCCGTCCGAGTGGCAGAAGAAAATCACATCTCATTTACGACAACAGTTTTCACACGCAAACGCCAGCGAAGCCATGACGTCATTCATTCCACTCCCTTCGCCCAGTAGGCTCTATAAAATAACAAAACCAATGGTCATAAATCCCACCATTAACAAGCTTAATCTGCAGAAGCTTTTTTAGCCTCGAAGACTTTCCCGACCAGAGAAATGAGAAAAGCGGAGCTGATATTCATTCCGATGCCAGGAATGGGCCATCTCATTCCGGCGGTGGCGATGGCCAAGCGACTAGTGGAGAGAGACGAAGGAATTTCCATCACTATCCTCATCATCAACCTCCAGTTCCACGTGCACACCCCGTACATCCAATCCCTCGAGTCCGACGCCGCGATCGACAAGCGCATCCGATTCATCCAACTCCCGCAGCTCGATAAACCGTTCGACACGAGTTCTCGAGCCGCCGTGACCCAGATGATTCTTGATTACAGGCCCATAATCAAGCAAACCGTCGAGGAGCGAATTATCAGAAGCGACTCGGCGGGTCAGCTAGCCGGGTTTGTGTTGGATCTGTTCTGCACCGGCTTGATCGATGTGGCCAACGAGTTGAACGTCCCTTCGTATATTTTCTTCACCTCCGGCGCCGCCTTCCTCAGTCTCGTGTGCCATTTCCAGTCTCTGAGGGACTACCACGGTCTCGACGTCACTGAGTTCCAAGACTCGAATACCGAGTTGGATATACCAGGTTTTAGAAACCCGGTCCCATTCAAGGTTTTGCCTACCGTCATGATGGAGGATGCTGGGGCCAAGATTATCTTCGACCATGCTAAAAGATATCGGGAAGCTAAGGGCATAATAGTAAATTCGTTCATGGAGCTCGAATCACAAAGTCTGAACTCACTATCTAAAGATGCCGATATTCCTCCAATTTATCCTGTGGGTCCCGTCATCACCGTCGACCCACAAAATGTACGCAGGGTCGCTAACGGGTCCCACGGCAACGTAGATTCGATCATGAGATGGCTGGATGACCAGCCGCCAGCGTCCGTGGTATTCCTCTGCTTTGGCAGCATGGGAAGCTTTTCTCAAGAGCAGGCGAGGCAGATCGCCACAGCCCTCGAGCGGAGTGGCCACCGCTTCTTGTGGTCGTTGCGTCGAGCCCCAACTGCCGACGAAAAGGTCGGACCCCCTCGTGATTACGAGAATTTAGACGACGTGCTGCCAGATGGCTTCCTTGATCGGACGGCTGGGACCGGGAAAGTCATCGGATGGGCGCCACAGGTGGAGATCTTATCCCATCCGGCGGTGGGTAGCTTCGTGTCACACTGTGGGTGGAACTCCACGCTCGAGAGCTTATGGTTTGGCGTGCCAATAGCGACATGGCCCATGTATGCAGAGCAGCAGCTGAATGCCTTTCTGCTGGTAAGGGAGCTGGGATTAGCGGCGGAGGTTCGAATGCATTACAGGTGGGACAATCGGAAGAAAGTAAGCAACGGGCTGGTCGAAGCAGAAGAGATCGAGAAGGCGATAAGCAAGGTAATGGATGCGGAGGATGAGACAAGGTGCAAGTTCAAGGAGATGAGCGAGGCGAGTAGGAAAGCTATGTGGGAAGGTGGATCGTCCTATGCTTGGCTTGGCCGCCTCATTGAGGAGATCTTTGAGGGCATCTCCAAGTAGTTGGTTTCGGAAATTCTAGTTCACTGTCGGCAGACCGCTAGAATTTTGAAGATTTTAAAAACTCATAATTAATAATTTGTAGACGGCTTTCATCATTTTTTTAGATGTATATTCAAATTACTTTGCTTGTGAGACATGTAATAATCACTTTGTGACCAAGTTTTGATTGTTACAATTCATCATTGTACTATAGAGGGTTTTCTTTTTTTTTGGAACGGATGCTTTAATTTTGCGACTTTGTTATACATTTCACTTGTTTATAACTCGCACATAATCCTCTCTGCATGTAAAATCTATCGGAATTAAAAGCGGAGAGGGAGAGACAGCAATTGTGAGAAAATTAAACATAACTCTATGGATAATAGATATATGAAGATTTTCAGTTGGTGAGATAGATATGTAATAAATATATAATTTTCAACAATTACTTAACGTTATAAAATGACTCTCATATGTGTACATCTTCTGAAAATATTGAGATTTTTTAGCACAACATAATCTGCATGGGACAATTTACAATCTAGTAGTACGACATAGCCCTTCAGCAAAACTGATTGATACTTAATGAGGACTGTACAAATGGGTCAGCCCAACACAAAGGCCCACGAAGTAATAGCCGGTCTAAAGGATGTCTAGCCCACAGGCCCAGAGACCATTCAACGTTTTCGTTAACCCAAGCAGCACCTTAGTTGGCCCGAACAACGAAAATCGATATCGACACAATCAGGACGGCCGACGATCATTTTTCTACGTGCTGAAATTACTTGCCTTAGCTAGCTAAGCATCCCAAATATTATCCCTAATCGCGATCTCTCTCGGAATAGTAACTCCAATTCAGCAGATCTCTCATATTAGTAACTCCTATATCCACCACACCCAATATTGTCTCAAAGAATGAAGGAATCCTCATAACTGATCACGATTCCCATAATCGACACCTCAATCCCCGTAAAGGCCTGCCAAATCTGCGCAGATAGTTGTGAGCTAGCTTTAGGGTCCATGTGACGACCCAGATTTCTAAAAACATAGAAAGTCCCGGTCGTCGAGTCAAAATAATTAAATGGTCAACAAAAATTAAAGGTTACCCAAAAAATGTGTTAATAAAACGTGATTCGGTCAACGCGAGTTGACCAAAAAGACTGAAGGAAAACATAATCCGTTCAACGCATGTTGACCGAAAAACATGAGAAGGCCGGAGTGGCCTTTAAGATCGGAGTGCACTTTGTAAGGCCGAAGTGGCTTTAAAGTCCGGAGTGGCTTTGTGCGACAAGAGTAGAATTAGGGGAGCAAGGCGAAGAAATCCGGAGTTGACGAGACGGTGATGGACGGAGTAAATAAGAAGAAGTTGACCGGAATTGAAGAGTTTACCGGATAAACAAAAAGTAAACTTTAAAATTTAGTTAGAATTCAACTAGGCGACAACCAAATAGAGTAGGTGAGCTAATCTAGTTACTTCGCCAACCAACTGCAAACAAGTACCAAAGTAAGTCACCTGCCCCACTTACCCCACCAAACCCCTCATCTATAAAAACCCAACGTCGGTTAGTTGCGTAGGAAAGGTAAACGTAAGCAGTAAGGAAAGAGTGAAGGAGAGAGGCAAAGGCGAAACCAACTGTCAGGCAATGAGGGATGAAAAATGAGTTAGCCCATCAGGCAAGTTACTTTGGACGTTGTTTTAAGTTCATGTTTTAAGATTATTGCAAGTGTACTTCGTACGCTACTCTTTTTAAGTTCAGATTAAAGAATGTTTGCAAATGCACTCTCCGTTTTTAAGAAAAAGTATTCCGTCCGTTTAAGAAAAAGAACTCCGTCCTTATTAAGGAAAAAGTACTCCGTCCGTTTAAGAAAAAGAATTGCGTCTTTTTTAAAGAAAAAAGTACTCCGTCCGCTTAAGAAAAAGTACTTCAAAAAGAGCTCCGGCTTTTGTTGGAAAAAGAACTCTGGCCTTAAAATGAACTCCGGCCTTAATGTGAAATGAACTCCGGCTTTAAAGGGAAATGGACTCCGGGTTTTGAACTCAGTCTTTTGTCTAAAAGAACTCCGTCCTTTTGTTGGAAAAAAAACTCTGGCTTTAAAATGAACTCAGGCCTTAATGTGAAATGAACTCCGGCTTTAAAGGGAAATGAACTCCGGCTTTCGAACTCAGCTTTTGTCAAAATGAACTCTGTCCTTTTGTTGGAAAAAGAACTCTGGCTTTAAAATGAACTCCGGCCTTTGAGAAAAAGTAAACCGAATTTATGAAACTTCGGCTTATAAAATACTCCGTCCTTTCAGTAAAAAGCACTCCGTCATTCAGTAAATAGTACTCCAAATTTATGAAACTTTGACTTTTAAAAGTACTCCGTCAAAAAAAACTTCCGTCATTTTTAAAGTACTCCGTCAAAAAAGACTTTCGTCCTTTTTAAAGTACTCCGTCCAAAAAGACCTCCGTCCTTTTGAAAGTACTCCACCCAAAAAGAGCTCCGTCCTTTTTCAAAGTACGCCGTCCAAGCTTTCTGAAGTTTGGCATTTTGAATAAAAAGAACTTCGGCTTTTCTTGAACTCTGGATTTATGAGAAAAAGACAACTCTAACATTTGAGCTTTGACTTTTGTATAAGATTCAAACAAGATGAACTCTGAAGGCTTTGTGATAAGACGAATAAGTTCTAATTTTAGTTTTGGGAGAAAAAGTTCTCCGGCACGCCTTAGAACTTAATGGTAGTAATTGAGGATAACTCTATCCATAGAGTTTATTATGGTCCGTCCTGTCCTCGGGGCGTTACAGTGATGAGGAAAACGAACTCTTTCCATGGAGCTAATTATGGTCCGCCCTATCCTCAGGACGTTACGGTCAGGAGGAAAGCATAAGTTTTTGGCCTACCTTCGGGTGGCACACGAATCCCACGAGACGAGATTCTTCTGTTCAGTTATCGGCCTTGGATTGTGTGGACTGAACACAATCTATCCTCGATTAATGCCCATCCATAAGCAAAAGAATAAGAGACGTATAGTTAATTATGGTCCGCCTTGTCCTCGGGGCGTACGATCAGGAGAAAAATAAACTCTGTCCATGGAGCTAATTGTGGTCCGCCCTATCCTCGGGGCGTTACGGTCAGGAGGAAAATAAACTCTGTCCATGGAGCTAATTGTGGTCCGCCCTGTTCTCGGGGCATTACGGTTAGGAGAAAAGCATAAGTTTCTGGCCTACCTTTGGGTGGCACACGAATCCCACGAGACGGGATACTTCTGTTCAGTTATCGGCCTTGGATTGTATTGACTGAACACAATCTATCCTCGATTAATGCCCCTCCGTAAGTAAAAGAATAAGAGAAGACTTCTATGACGAAACCAACCCTATTTTATGCTCTGACATTATGTTCAACCTTCATCCGGCTAAGTATTCATTTTAGTATTGTATATGGTTCTGTTCTGATTTTTCCTGCATTGATTACATTGGATTGCTAATGTGCTATTGTTTATTTATGCATTCGCTTGACAGTACAAATATTTATGAAAATCTGCATGTAGCTTGTTGAGCACTAGCTCATTATTTTCTGTTTCCCGCCCTTACAGATAAAAGTTTAGAGTTTATGCCTGACGAGTTGGAGTGATTAGAGCTTGTCTGAAGAATCATTAAAGACTCGAAAGCTTATTTTGGGAGGATATCATTGTAATGAATTGTTTATGATTCACGAGCTTTTATTGATAGACATTTTGTTATGTATTCGAAAATGAACACTTTGGAATGAATATGAATGTTTCCGCAAGCTGTTAGAATAACTTTCGCTATACTTCTTATGGTTAAAAGTATATGGATCCTAGATGACATCTCTGATCCTGTGTTATGAATGACGGAATCAATTAAAAAAAATCCATTCCGTCACAGTGGGACTCAATCCCCTTATTCCTCAACAAATCAACCAAGATCAATTCCACTGTCTGCGGGATCCAATTTCCTTAATCACAAAATTAACCCAAGTTCACAAGAGAGATTAGATTTTATACCTCAGATGATCACATAGCACTTTGAAACCTCCGGGGCTCATCCCTCTGCCTCCAGCACATGAATTCACACTTTGGTTCTTACTTTTATGTTTAATCAGTTAAACATTACTTTCACAACAATTTTGAAGGCATATCACTTTACATTTCTCATTTCATTTTCGGTGAACGATAATAGATTTCCTTTTGAACACCCAGACGCCGTACACGGTTCGATACTTGGAAATCAGACGTCCGGTGGATTCGTACACACAATTGATACATGAGATTTCACATTTGGGTTCGATTTATCTTAACACGAGGGTGGAAGTATATAACTTTCCATTCACTTTCGGATAAACAATTACGGAATTCTTTCAAGGCTCCCGAATGCCACGAACGGGTCAAAGGGATCCAGCATCTGGTCGATATATACGTACAATTAGGATACAGAAATTTACATTCTAGGATCATTTCAACGTTTTACGAAGGTGACAACACGTAATTATCACCTCCGGTCTCTGGTGAACAGTGTCAGGGCCGATTTAGAAAGCTCGGACGCCGCAAACGGACAAAACATGCGAGATCGGACCTGCGACCAATATATATTCATCATTGGGACGTGGGGATTCACATTTTGAGGTCAATTTTATGATACAAGGCTGGGAAATGGGAAATCTCAAAAATCTTATGGGTTAGGGTTTCGGCGAAACCCACCCAGGCGAATCGGACACGATTCGGACAACTAACTATATTTGTCTTGACCCATACTTATGGGTTTCATGATTCTAACATAAATAATGGATATCGACACAAAAAACCCACACAAAGAAAACAAAACATCAAAAGAGAATGAGAAGTGGGTATGAGAACACTTGCCTCGACGCGTGCTTTCACT
>JAOVVI020006281.1:0-15768 GCA_028571085.2 Nepenthes alata | reverse complement strand
CTCTGCGAGCCCAGTTGCTCATGTTTCCTCCTCAAACTCCTTTGCTGCTCTCCAAATTGAAGAAGATATTATCCATCATGAGCTGAGTTTGGGCAGGGGTGTTGAGGATTGTCAGCTGGATCATATTGGATCCATTTCAGGCAACATAGCTGCCTTGTCTGTCCCTCTAGATGAACCCCTTGTCGACGCTGTTAGGGGGAAGGTAAGTCCGATTTATCCTGCTAGGGATGAAGGACCCCCTGTCCATGCTGGAAGCAGAATAGAAAATTCTTAGACTTAAGCTGGATCTATTAATTCAGATGGTCTTCTGCAGGAGGATGTTTCTATAGCACACTCCTTGTTTAGGGGTAAGGGCTTAGGCATAATTCATAGCAAGCTTACTCAAATGAGTAAGCACCCCCCCCCATTTGGAGGCTTTTTAGGAGAATGGGGAGTCAGTTGAAACTATCCCTGGAATTATATCTCAAGATTTTAGAAGTAATTTCGAATTGACAAATCAGGTTACCCAGCCTGCTGGTACTTCCAGCTTGCAAGTTCATCCTCCATTATCCCAGGAAGCTAAGGCGGGAGGAGATTTTTTGCCTAAATCTATTTTGAAAAAACCAAAGGGGCCTAAAAAGAAAATTTTCCCTTCTCCCAAGCCCAATGGTTAACATTGCCTGCTGGAATGTCCGTGAACTAAATTTTTTTTTTGATAAGTAATTAAATTGCATTATAAAGAAAATAAAGTACAGCATCTATGTTCCACTCCAAATATTTTTCCAGCTTAGAGTAAGGACATAACAACAAGGAATCCCCTGAGACCATGAGACTAATCATGAAAAGCCAAAAACAAAACAGCGAAAACATCTTATCATCATAGATCAAAACCACCTAAGTAACATCTCCAACTGAGACAACACAAAGTCAATCTGGCAACACTGACTACCGACAACATCTTCGGCAATTCAAAGCATCTGGCCAGACAGATATTCACCTTGCCGGCATCTTCGGGTATAGCATGCTACATGTGAGGCAACACAACTCCACAGAACTGGACTTGAGTCCGAAGTAGCTCATCCCTTTGCATACCTCTCAGCAGAAAGATCACAGACCAGAACAGAAGCAACCAGGTCATGACACTGCACACAAAGGGCAGTATGAACCAGCCTGATTAATTGCAGAAACACAGACCAAAGCACTGACCATAGTTGTTTCTGCAGCACCTCACGGCCAGCATGGCTGCAGTATTATCTTTGGGCAGCACTTATGCCAGCTCATGCTTCAGCAAATTCAACCAGCAGAACCCAAGAAACAAGAGTAACCTACCACCTTGGCCATTAAGGACCTCGGTCAAAATCCTCCCAACACGGTGCATACATCTCGGCCAAATGTATAAAATAGAAAAACTACAGCACAATACAGCTACAGCATACCTCAGACGAAAAGAAACAACTCGGTCATTTACCAGACGCAGTCTTGGTCATGTAGACATCCCGGCCAAAAGCAAAATCCCAGCCATAAGCACCTCGGAAAAAACCATGGTCAATTGCTCATCTCATCCCTGGCTAAAGGTACATTAGCCAGACTAGTATAATGCAGTGTGCACCTCCAAAATCACCACTTCCAGTGCATAAATTGATGGAACTCCATCCTGTTTCTTTCTCAGCACTGATGCATCTAAAGTGGAGCAAAACTGAGCAGGCATTAGCCCACCTCAACTTGGACAAAACACCATCTCGGCCATTAGGGACCTTGGTCAAAAGAAGCTCCTCCCTTTGCAAACCACACGGCAAAAGCCACCTTGATCAAGTGCAATTCACTGTCCAAAATGAAAACCACAAATGAGGCTGCAGCACCTCACGGGCAGCAGGGCATCAGAGTTTCCTGGGAAAACAAAATGCATCCAAGTTGCAAGAAATCCTTCCGAGGACATAACACAAGGCCATAGGAGCAGGAACTCCAACTCTACAATCAGCCTAACCCATCAGGTGCAAGGTTCAACACACAAGCCACCAAACTAAAAAACTTTGCTTCACTAGTTTGGCAAAGGAAATAGCAGCTGTACATGTCAGCTGCAGTCCAGAAGCATATGTACACCTCAACCTGTCACATTAAGCAGGTTAGATACACTACTTCATATCAACATTCACAATTGGCAGCCTCAAACGGATGCAAAGTTCCTCGATTTCAGCAGAGGAAAGCATTCGACGACAGAGTAACCCAGGGGCAGTCTTCAACGGTAGTAGGATTCCCAATCACACGCCTCACCAATACAGCAGGCAAGCTACACCACTAAGGCAGTAGTTGCCTCTTCATCCGAAATCAACCTAACAATGTGGATTAGGCAAATGTTTCTTTTTCCACCTTTTGGATCTTTGGTGGTTAGATTTGAAAACCCCTCCTCCAGAACCAGGGGTCAAGTCATTAGTAGGGAGGGGAGAGGGTGAAGCTGAGCGAGATCTGACAGCATCGAGAAAATAAGGCTAAATGGGGAGCTCAAGACCCATGAAGTCAAACACTTCATTCGTTCCTCATTCAGCAGTGTTGTAGGACTTGTGGAGACTAGAGTTAAAGAAATTAAGGCTACTCTTATTGCTCAGAAACTGATCCCACTTTGGAAATGGGAGATGAACTACTCATCTACATCTTCTGGTCGTATCTGGCTAGGTTGGGATGAGGACGTCACTGATCTGAACATCTTAAATAAAGTCGTCCAACTCATCCACTGCAAAATCCTGAATAAAACAAACAAAACTTTTTTCATATCCTTTATTTATGCCTCTAACTCCGAGATTGAACCCAGATGTCTCTAGGATATGTTGCGCACTATCCATCAACAAGTCTCTGGCCAACCATGGGTAGCTATGGGTGATTTCAAAGCCATTAGAGCTCTATCTGAAAATCTGGGAGGCAGCTGGCAGGTTAACAGTTCTATGGCCTTGGATAAATGCCTCACAGATTGTGATTTGCAGGACTTGAACTATGAGGGGGCCTTCTTCACTTGGACTGACTGTGAGGTTCAGAAATCAAAAAGGCTTAAAATCAAAATAAAATATTCTACTTAAAACTAGAGTATTTTGATTTCAACTTAAAACCAGAGTGTTTTGATAAGGATGAAATCCAGAATGAAGTGTAAATGACGAAATCTAGAGTGATTATCACAATTGACAATCAAAAGTATTTCGGCACAAGGGCCGGAGTGGCCTTATGTCTCTTGAAGCCGGAGTGGCTTTACGCCACTTGAAGGTCGGACCGCTTCATAGAAGTGCAAGAGGTCCGAGTGAATAATAAGAAGAAGTTGACACGATTTTAAAGGTATTACGTTGACCGGATTTGAAGAAGCTGACCGGATTTTGAAGGTATTATGTCGACCAGACTTGAAAAAGTTGACCGGATTTTGAAGGTATTATGTTGACCAGACTCGAAGAAGTTGACTGGATTTGAAGAAGTTGGCCAGATTCTGAAGGTATTGACCAAATTTTGAAGATATTGACCGGACTTGAAGAAGTTAATCGGATTTTGAAGGTATTATGTTGGCCGGATGTGAAGAAGTTGGCCAGCATTTGAAGGGTTGACCAATTTTAGAAACATCGATCAGATTAGAAGCGAGAAAGCATTAACTGGTTTTCGAAATAATAAAAGTTGACCGGCCTTAAGAAGTTGACCGGCTTTAAGTGGAAAAGTTGACCAGACAAAATCTATAATAAATTGGCTACCGAATTCAGGGCAAACTAATGACAAACTTTGGACGGTTAAAATCCAACTAGATCCCAACTAAATAGAGTAAGTAAACTATCCCGTTGACCGTCTGAAAAGAAGTACCAAGTAGGTGACTTACCCTACTTACTTCCACCTAATCACTGAAGGGAAGTACCGAGTAGGTAACTTACCCCCACTTACCCCACCTAACCCCTCATCTATATATACTAAGCTTCGGATGAGAGGTGAGTGTGGGTGCGGAAAATTGAAAGCAGTTAGAAGCGAAGAGGGAAGGAGAGCTTTAAGTCTGGCAAGAAAGAGCAGTAAGGAGCGAAGTAGAAAGAGAAAGCTTCTCGTCTGTAAAGGTGAACGGACAATAATCAGGCAAGTGTACACCCTCTGCTTTTAAGTTCATGATTTAATGCAAATGTATACTCTGTTTTTGATATTGCAAGTGTACTTCGGACGCTACTCTTTCTGTTATTAAGAATATTGCAAGTGTATCCCCCCTGTTTTAAGTTCATACTCTATTTTAACTTCAGATTATTGCAATTGTACTGGACGATCACCCTTTTTAAGTTAGCCTACTCAAATTTTAAGGAAAATGTCAGTTTTTCATTCCGATTTAGATTAAATGCATGTCGTTCTAATTTCCGCTTGATAAACTGTATTCTGGTTTGAATATGTATTCTGCTTTCTGCCTTCTACCTGCAGCTAAACCTAAGTTAAAACTGGAATACCTAAAAATGGAAAAGTAGACCGGCACTTGTATTAAGTTTGAAACCGGCCTTGGAGTTAGTATCGAAACCGGCCCTGTATTTTGAAATCAGCATTTGTATTAAGTTTGAAATCGGCCTTGTATCTAGTATCGAAACCGACCCTGTATTTTGAAATCGGCATTTGAAATCAGCCTTGCATTCGGTATTGAAACCGACATTTATACGACATTTTGAAACCGGCATTCGTAGTATGATTTTGAAATCGGCCTGGTATCGCATTTTGAAACTGGCATTTGTTCTATAATTTGAAACCGGCCTTTAAGAAAAAGAACTCCGGCCTCTTTAAGAAAAAGAACTCCGGCCTCTTTAGGAAAAAGAACTCTGGTCTTTAAGAAAAAGAACTCTGGTCTTTAAGAAAAAGAACTCAGGCCTCTTTAAGAAAAAGAACTCCGGCCTCTTTAAGGAAAAGAACTCCGGCCTCTTTAAGAAAAAGAACTCCGGCCTCTTTAAGAAAAACACCTCCGGCTTTGTATTAAAATTGAAACCGGCTTATTATGTGATATGACTGTCCGGAATGAACAAAGGAAAAGCGAATCGGTTTTGTGATAAGATAAGTAAGTTCAGACCTTAACCTTTGGGAGCCAAGGTACTCTGGCAATGCTTTAGGACCTTCTGGTGATAATCGAGGATAACATAAGTGAGAGCCGTCCTCGGGGCTTTGTACAAGGAGGTAGTGATAGCCGTCCTCGGGGCTTTGTACAAGGAGGTAGTGATAGCCGTCCTCGGGGCTTTGTATAAGGAGGTATTGCCGTGATTGTGAGGAGATTTGCACAATCTATCCTCGATTAAAGCCCCCTTCCGTTAAGCAATAAGAAGAAGAAGCTAAATTGTGACCGGCCTTGTTTTATACTCAAATATTATATGTTCCGACTTTCTGATTAGCTTTTGTGCCTTATTTTATGCTCAAATATTATCTGTTCCGACTTTCTAATTAGCTTTTGTTCGGACAAATACTACCGTATGATATATATGATGCATGATTTCCTGCATTTTACCGTTCTAAGTGTTCTACATGATTCCGGCCAAATGATATTCTCTATATGTATCTGTAACTGTTGATAGAACGAAAGTTTTATGGAAAATCTACATGTACCTTGTTGAGCTCCGGCTCACTGTTTTTTATTTTCCCCCCTTAGATGGAAATTTAGAACTCGTGCCCGATGAGACGGAGTGATTAGAGCCTATCTGAAGGGTTTGTAAGGATTCAAAAGCACCCTTTGGACGATCACCACGAAGAAGCAATTAGTGTAATGATTTGTTAGACTCGATAAACTTTTGTGATTAGACGTTCATGGCTATTTGTATTCGGAAATGAATTTTAATGGGAATGAATGTAAATGCTTCTGTTGGATAATAGATTGACTTCCGCTTTGTGTATGAGTCCAAGACGACATCTATGATCCTGTGATTTGGAAAGCATGATCGGCCCGGACCTGGCCACTAAAACTTTGTGTCAGTTCCGGGAGATCGATGGTGGATTGCAAAAAAAAAAAACCGTTCTGTCACATGCATGGTAGAAGATTTGTCGACATTTAGGATCCACATGGGGGCGTCTAGCGTGTCCAATCCCTCAGGATGGTGTGGGGCGGCTAGAACTGAGGTTGCCACCTCGACGATGAAGTCCGCCAGTGCTTGACCCTTGAGGGCTGGTAGTGGCCGGAACTCCACATCAAACTTGCCCAACTCTATAGCCCACTTGACCAGCCGTCCGTACATCTCCGATTTCTGGAGGATTGCCTTTAGGGGTTGGTTCGTCAGTATGATGATTCGGTGCACCTAGAAGTAGGGCCTCAACTTTCGCGCAGAATAGATGAGGGTTAAGGCAATCCTCTCCGCGTACGAGTGTTGGGTCTCTACATCCGTCAATACCTTTCTCACATGTTACACGGGCTACTGTGCGCCCTCAAGCTCCCTAAAGAGCACTAAGCTTAGCGCCGTATCCGAAGAGGCCAGGTAAAAGTACAGATCCTTGCCCACGACTGGTGAACTCAGGAGGGGTGCTCTGGTGAGGTATGTCTTCAGTTCTTGGAATGCTTTCTCGCACTTGTCCATCCACCGGAATCCGGATACTTTTGTTCCTCGGAACACCTTGAAGAAGGGTACATACTTCTTTGCAGACTTGGCCAGAAGTCGTGATAGGGCTGCCAACCGTCCCGTGAGTTTCTGGACTTTATTCACTCTTCGTGGGGTGCTCATATCAAGAATGGCTTTGATCTTCTCTGAGTTCACTTCTACACCATGCTGGGACACTATGAACCCTAGGAACTTGCTGGAGGTTACCCCGAACGTACACTTGGCTGAGTTTAGCTTCATCCTATGAAATTGGAGCATCTCAAAGGTCTCCTCCAGATCATGAATGTGATTGTCAACTATATTGCTTTTGATGAGCATATCATCCACGTACACCTCCACGTTCCTATCGATCTGGGTCTCGAACATCTTGTTAACCAGGCATTGTTAGGTTGCCCGGACGTTCTTGAGGCCGAATGACATGACCTTGTAGCAATAGGTTTCTTGGTCGGTCATGAAGGAGGTTTGCTCCTTATCATTCGGGTCCATCCTGATCTGGTTATAGCTTGAATAGGCATCCATGAAGCTCAGGAGTTCATGCCCGGACGTGGAGTCTACCAACTGATCGATCCGAGGGAGCGGGAAGCTGTCTTTAGTGTAGGCTTTTTTCACGTCAGTGAAGTCGATACACATTCACCACTTGCCGTTACTCTTCTTCACGAGCACGACATTGGACAGCCAATCTGGGTATTGTACCTCCCTTATAAGCTCGGCATTCAGTAGTCTCATCACTTCTTCTTTTATAGTTATTAGCTTCTCGACAGAGTGTTTCCTGTGCTTCTACCTAATAGGCTTGTGGTTGGGATCGAGGCCTAACTTGTGGACTATTACTCTGGCCGGTATCCCGAGCATATCGGCAGGGACCCACGTGAAGACATTAGTGTTCCTTCGAAGAAAGTTGATAAGTCAGTCGCGGCTAGGTGTAGTGAGGGAGGTGTCGATATGCACACACTTCTTTGGCTCGGTAGGGTCCAAAGGGACCATCTTGGTCGCTTCACCCGATTGGACTTGCTACAGTGTGGCTTCATCGTGAAAATCCAAGTCTCCATCCTGCCGGTCTGGCACCGCAAGGGTGACTTAGGATAGATAGCACGTCCGTCCCATCACCTGATCGCCAAACACCTCTCCTACACTGTGCGGGGTTGGGAACTTCACCTTTAGATGAGGGATCAAAGTGATGGCCCCGATGGCGATAAGGAATGGTCTTCCTAGGATGGCATTGTAGACAGATGCTAGGTCGACGATGATAAAAGTTAACTCCCACGTAGTAGTACGTGGATAAGTTCCCATCATGATTTCTAGTTGGATTTTTCCCTGCACAAGCATGGGTGCATTATCTAGGCCATACAGAGAGCCTTCAACTGCTCTCATCTGATTTTGTCTTAACCCAAGTTTGAAGAACGCATCAAGATACAACAAATTTTGAGAACTTTTATTATCAATAAAGATTCATTTCAGTTGATAGTCAACCGTACTGTCTGAAATGAGGGCAGATACAACAAGAGGATTAGAATAAGTGATGGTTACATGTGTTATATCGTCGCTGCTAAAACTAATGACATCACTCCTAACCTATAGTCTCACTCTCTTGCTGCTAAGAGCTCGTTCGGGTTGCGCCTACCTATTGTTCTTGACTGGCATAGTCAAAATCATGTTGATCACGCTGGTGGCCATGTAGTTCCTCGGCGACTTACTTGCCTTGCCTTTTGAGGCTGCGGGGGCCTACCCCGAGCCCTTCACGAACCATTTGAGGTATCCACAGTGGATTATGTTCTCTATCTCCTATTGCAAGGTCCGGTATTTCACCATAGAATACCCCAAAGATCGGTAGTACTGGCAGTATTTTGTCTGATCTCCATCGCTCAGGCCCTTCGATGTTTTTGGCCACTTGAAGAACTTTTCCTCCTGAATCTACATCAAGATGTTTGCACGAGTATCATCAAGGGAGTCATGGATACTGGCCCGTGCTCCTTCCTGGATCTTGACTCAGACCGCGGCTACTTGCGGCGTTTTTGAAAGTGGCTACCGTCGTTGTTCCTCCTCTTCCCGATGGTAGGCCAGAGTCCTTCTGGGGGGTGGTCTTCGCATTTGGGACACTTTGCATCGTTGGCATCTTCTGCTAAGATGTAGGCTTGGGCGATGGCCTCAACTTCTGGGAAGGACTGAGGACGCTGGTACGGTAGGTGCTTGAAGAAGTCCCCAGTTGCCAATGTGGCGACGAAGGCATTGAGCTTTAGTTCATCAGAGAGCTAGGAGATCTGGCACGCTTCGGTGATGAAGCGTTCAAGAACTGCTTTAGGCTTTCGTCCAGCCTCTGGCGGAGGCGGACCAGGTGCCAGGGTTGCTTCTCTTCCCTCCGACTGGAGGCAAATTGGCTCAAGAAACAATCCGCGAACTCGTCGAAGGAACGGATAGAATTTGGATAGAGGTCATGGAACCAGAGCAACACGTCCCATCTAAGAGTAATGGGGAAGCACTGGCACATCATAGCCTCGCTTGCTCCATGGAGGGACAGGTGGGTGCGGAAGTAATTGAGGTGGTCCATCGGGTCTTTACTTCCGTCATACCCATCCAATGTCAATATTTTAAACTTACGGGGGAGCGGCTGGGTCCGGATGTCCATAGGGAAGAGTGACCTTCGCAAGTCAGTAGAGGATTGTCCGGACTTCTCCTTGAATAGGTGGTTCCAAATCACTTCCACCTTCTCCTCCATCCACGGGGTGAACCCACTCCTTTGTTCATTGATGATGTTACGGAACTCTGTGTTGTCCTACGGGGTTTGTTGGTTGCGCTGGTAGTGGCGGCTGTCCGCATGTGGCGGCCGTGCACTGCACGAGCCTGCGGCTGCCTGCCTCCTTTCGCTGCGGGAGTTGCGGGGATTGTGCCACTCTTGGCATTCCGCCTACTCGTCCCGTCTAGGGTGGCTTCCAGCGGTCATTTGGGCCTTGCTGCCAGACATCGTCTGGGCTCCGGGTCGTTAGGCTGATCTGATCTATCCCAGGGGACTCTGGCGCAGTGTCTTCCTCGCATGGAGGCTGATGCTTGGGGTGCTGGAGGAGGAGCCCCTTGCCATTGTGTTCCCATCCGGTCACAAAGCACCTAAAGCATTAGCTTTATGTTGCCCATCATGGCGGCCAACTTGTGGACGTCTGATTTCGGTTGCTGGTCAACACGGCTACCCACCGAGGGGTTATTTTCATAAGTGGCTGCGTCTCTTAGTAGTGCACTGGCTTGCGCTCTGGTGTTGATCATTTTTGTGTAAGAGATTGAGTGTTGAGGGGAGACACTAGACTTTTTGTCGCATTCTCACAGACAACGCCAATATTACTTTTCGAGTTTTGAGTTGTTGTACAGATTAGTAAGCATTTGGATTCCTGATCTAGGTCGAATCTCGAGCGGGTCTGGTCTTCATCGCTGGTAATCTGGAACCTCTACAACACAAACTACAAATAAGAGGTTAGAGGTCGGCGAGATGTCTCCAACTGAAAATATTTTAACTCTTAAGTTAGTGAATTTTTGCAATGAACGGAAATGAGCGCACGCATAGAGGTGCACAGGTAAATGCGATGTATGCGATGGGAGTGTATGTATGCAAGAGTGCAGGACTTAATGAGCGGTTTGTGGAAGGCTAGGCTTCGTGGTTGGATTGCGATGAGTGGCTCACTACAGGTGCTCTCGAGAGAGGCTTTTGGAGTTCGATTCTAGGAGCGGGCTTGAGATTAGGAGCTCTGGGAGCCTGTGTCTCAATGTCCAAGATCGAATCGGAATCCCCTCTATTGTAGAAGGAGGAAAAATTTATAGGCTCCATGGAGAGGAACGTTGGGCACGAGAATCCCCCGATAGGTGACAAAAGGGGATTTGTCGGCCGCTGATCACTGGCAGTTGCAACTACGTCAGTTGTCGCCTAGCGGTGGCGAGGAAATCGCCGTGAACTGCCATTCATGATTGGTCTACCTTTCGCACGAGGATTGGCTGAGTAATGGCTAGGAACGGCGTGAGCATTGGCTGGCAGTGTTGACTCTCGTCCCATTGGCTTGCTTCTCCTATCCTCGAGCCTGCCGCCCGTAGCCGCATTAAAGAGTTGCAGGGGGCGCTAATTGGTCGTTGCCCCTGGGCCGCCACATAGGTTGCTAAGGATTCTCTGGGCCTCACCGATTTGCGCAGGCTAAGATTGTTGGACCTTGTGGTCTTTGGGCCGTATCAATACCGGACCCAACAGTTAGATATTTGATATTTTATTGGGATTGCATTTTCATGAGTTTATTTTGTTGTAGACATTTATATTATCCCTTATTTTAAGGAGTTAGATTTTTAATGTGAATACTAAATTCAAGATGGATTTATAATGACTAGGTTTTGAGTAGTCTATTTGAGTTGGGTTTGGTGATTCAAGTTTCAATTCGGAATAATGTCTAATAACTATAAATATGGAATAATGTCTCAATTCAATAACTAGAATATCAAATAATCAAAACTAGAATATAAACTTAAGACTCATGGCCATATACAACGGTCCAAAAATCAGCATAACAAATTCTAAATTTAGTAATTCAAAATACAATACAACACCCTAAAACTATTCCTTCTAAAAAGGCTTCTCTAATGTCTGAAATCCTTACGAATTTCATCTAAGCCAGCAAATATAAAAGCATAGCAAAAATTGGTAAGAATAAATTTAATACTCAATAATATATATATATATATAATTTTTTATATGTAGATATAGTGAATAAAATATGCGAAGGATAATAATCATAATTGAAAATCAAAATGTTAAAAATGTCAAAAAGGTAATAAAATATGTAAAAATATAAGAACCAAGGATCTATAAAAATCTCACCAAGAAGAGTCGAATATCAAAATTTGGGATATCATTATTTCAATATAGTTAAAGGCCATACACCGCTATTCACAATTCATGAATAGGTTGATTGTATATTATTCCATATAGTTGTGTCCAAATGTCACTTTTTAAATATGTGAATGTTCACCTTAACCTTTGATTTATAAATAATATATTAGAATATTTCTAAATATATTATGTTAGTTTTATATAATGGTTCTTACTTAATCAAAATTTAAAACTATACACTAAAACACAAATATATAAATTTTTTCAAATCCGAAAAAATAATTCATCTTTAATAGAATCAAAAGTATAATTTTCACAAAAATATTTATATAAAATAGACATGCATAAACCCTTCATTGAAAATTTTAGAATTTCACAGTAACATACTTAAACATAAAATATAAGCCTTCAAAATTTTGTGGAATGGCAACCAAAGTAACATATATACACGATATAATCAAAGTAAATATTACATATGTGAACATTTGAGAAAGAAAAACTAAAAATTATTTTTAAAAAAAATCATTATCAAATAATGAAATAGGCTTAGATGTACTTACATTTACTTGAATTTACCAAAAATTAACTTAGATTCACTATGATTTTACTTTCTTCTTCTTCATATCATTTCTTCTCCTTTTGTTCATCTTCCCCTTCTCTATCTTCTCTCAAAATTTTACATAAAATGAGTAGAAATTAGTAAAGGGATCATTATACAAAAGGCTATCACAAGTGCCTTGGTTTTGTACAGGTTAGGCGTAAGTGATTATATAAGTTTGCATATGAGTACCCATCAAGCGTGCCTTATATGCCACTATTCTAGAATAAATACACGCAAGAGTCTCTCATCTGTATCTTAGTATCTGACTATTCTATCTAAAATAATTTTATGAGTAGCTCTAGTGCACATTAGGCGCTATTCATGCCTTCACCATTATAATCCAATACTAAATTGCTAATTCGAACTCACAATTAACCTCAATAATTTATTAATTTATTTAAAATTAATATTATTCAATAAATATTAGGGTTTTAATTTTACAATTATGATATTAGAATGTCAAGGTCATTAAATAAATCTTTGGCTTAGAAATTAAAAATATTCAATAAATATTAGCATTCACTAAGTGATTGAGGGTTTAAAAAATTTCAAAGATACTCAAGGTGTAGAAGTTGAGTCAGTGAATGACTTAGAATAGGTAATATTCCAAGCCCTTATTTGTCTTGCAGTATACCAGAACAAGATAATGTCAATGCTGAAAGATCCGCCATAGCTCTTTCGAGTAATAATATAACGGAGAAGGATGAAGTATGTGGAGCATCTCGTGAGATGACATTTCTAATAAACTAGGCCATTAGTGCCCAATTTATTAGACAAGGAGTAGTAGCGACCCCTACAACTAGTGATGATTCATGGGTTTGGGACAACAAGCGTCAACTGATATGGGATTTTATGAAACAAAGGTTCCAAAATTCATCAGACTACTAGATCCCATACTTTCTGAAGCATGGATTGTTTGATTGGAGAAAACCTTTGAGGTGATACATTATGGGGCAATGGATACTGTTGGTCAGGCTACTCAGTGCTTTGTTGGAGTGGCGAAACAGTAGTTAAAGATGCTTAAGTAGAAGCTTGGTATGACAGCTAATAATAACATTGGGGAGGATTTTTCAACCATGTTTCTTTGACAAATTCTTTCCTTCTAGTGTTCGTGCAACTAAGAAGAGTGAGTTTATGACCCTGGTATAGGGAGACATGACCATGGCATAGTATGAGACACAGTTCACGACTCTATTTCACATTTTGCTCCTTACATTGTATCTAATGAGAAGTGAAAGGTGAGACTATTTCAAGAGGGGTTAGTGAACACAATTTAGATGGTGTTGACTCCATTTGACTGGTTGAGTTTGGTGTAGTGATTAAGCGTGGCATGATGAATGCGCAAATTATGATTAGGCGAGGACTGATTCAGCAGGCCACTTAGGAATATTTTAGAGGTGGTGCCACTCTTGACCGGCACTGAAGCAGAATACGTCAGGATGTTTCTGATAACCATTGAAAGACAGGTAGATTGAGAGAGTAGCGACAATGCTTTACATGTAATAAGTCTAGCATATTGCGAAAGATTGTAAGTCAGTGGTGCAGGCACCAATTACTTCAATAGCTTCCACCTGCACGGCATCACCAGTAGGATGTCGTGAGCCACATCTTTGATACAAATATGTTAATCTTGGATAGTTTTTTTGGAGATTTCTGTGGGCTGAAGTAGAAGCTACAAGCCAATCAAGACAACAGAGACTTCATGTCCTAAGTTGGGTTTATGCTGTGACTAAGTAGGAGGCTTGAGAGTCCTCTTTTGTGGTGTATGGAATTACTCGTAATTTTGATTACCTTGCACATGCTTTATTTGATTTAGGTGCAACATATTCCTTTGTGTTAATGTGTTTTGTGCCACATGTAGATGTCATTTTGAGGACACTATACTTCATTTTGGTAATGTTTGTCCCATGACTGTTGATATTAATTTGGTATATGTTAATTTTGTGATTTGAGTGAGAGATTACGTGTACCAATAGACTTGATCCCACTAAATATATTAGAACTAGATGTTATTTTTTGCATAGCTTGTTGACTATGTGTTACGTCAGTATTGATTATGCTAGAAGGATTACTTTCTTTCTTGTTCCTGATCATCCATATCGGTTGCAAAGGTAATTTTCTTGTGGCATTGGTATTGCATGTTTGACATTTATTGAAGAGTGTGTGCAAAGCTCTGTAGCCTTCATATCAACTTCGAAGGTGATGAATTTCAGGTTGGAGATTATTCATATGGTGCAAGAGTTCACTGATACATTTCTTGATGAGCTACAGGACTTGCACCAAAATTGGAGGTCAATTTCATTGTTGAGCTAGCATTTGGGATAGTGCCTACTCTAAGGCACCCAATCGTATGGCTCTGGCAAAGCTGAGAGTGTTAATAGCTCAACTGTAGAAGTTACTTTATTTGGGCTTCATTTAGTCCAGTACCTTATCATGGGGAACAGTAGTCCTTTTTATAAGAAGGATGATTCCAAGAGGCTATGTATTGATTACAAGAAGTAGAACAAGGTAACAATCAATAACAAATATCTACTTTTGAGAATTGATCACATACTCAACCAATTGTATGGAGTGTAAGTATTTTCTAATAGTGATCTTCGGTCGGGTTATCACTGACTGTAGATTAATGAGGCAAACAATGTAGAGATGACACCTAGGTTATGGTACAGGCACTATAAGTTCATGGTGATGTCCTTTAGATTAGCTAATGCACTAGAAGCAATTCTGGACATGATGAATTGGGTTTTTCTAACATTGCTATGTTATGAATAAAAGTATTAAATAAGGATGCCAAGTTCATTTAGTCAGATGATTGTGAGGTGAGTTTTAAGAGCTGAAATAGAAATTGATTTGGTGCTTGTCTTGATCATTTTTTATGGGTCCAACGGATACAAAGTGTAGTGTAATGAATTGCTAGGAGGATTGGATTGCATTCATATTCTATATGAGAAGGTAATAACTTCTGGGTCTAGGTAGTTGAAGGCTTATGAGACCAAATATTCAGCACATGATATCAAGCTCATAGCTATCATTTTTGTTTTGAAGATCTTATGACATTATTTATGTAATATCCTAAAATTTTATCCGAATTAATTGAAATTATTTATTATTATTATTGGGTAATATGGGTGTGATGAAGATTAATTAAATATTATGAGATTTTGAAGAATGATCGGAATTGTGAAGTGGTACCCGGAGTATGTTCGTACTATTATCCAAATATCGATTTAGATTTTTGGAATAAAAAAACGTAAAAAGAGAAAATTTAATATATATATATATATATATATATATTAAACAAAAAAAAGAAAGAGAATCAGAATAGGGGATCGGAGAGAGAGAAAAAGGGGGAAGAGTGGAGGATTTCGAGGGGAAGAAGGTGGCATGGGAGGCCACCGGCCGTCATTGTTGGAGCAAATCGGCGCAAAAAATGGAAGCCCAGCACAAAAAATGGAGCAAATCGGCCGTCATTGTGTGTAATGGTATGAGAGGAAGGCGAAGTCTCAAGCCAAAGTAGGTGCCGCTGCTATCATCGAAGAAGATGGGTGAACTTGAGGCAAGTAAATGCTTCCATTCTCTTTGTGGATGTTGATTTTAGGGTTTTATGTACCAATTTTGGGAGAAATCGGGTGGATCAGGACAAATGCGGAAGAGAGGCAGCGCGTGCAGTGTAGGGTTACGCGGAGAGAGAAACAATGGCGATGTGTGACGAGTATGGCACTGTGTGGTTTGTCGATGGCGGCACACGGAGGAGGCTGTGCGCGAGTGGTCAGCGACGACGTGCT